>VRLP01002626.1:0-82992 GCA_009660295.1 Lophius piscatorius | reverse complement strand
TGGTGCTGAGCTTAGTCCGGGGAAGGAGGAGGCGGTATGAGTGGGTAGAACGGAGGGATCGTGTCGAGGTCAGTGGGGTGAGTAGTTCTTTTAGGTAGGGGGGATTTTGAAGAAAATGTAAATAAACACACACTTTTTACACTTTTTGTAACTTTTTGTCATTTTATTGAATATTTCGAGTCTCTTAGATATTAAATTATTACATTTAATTAAATATGCAAAGAAATCCCTTTTCCATATCTTCTTTTTCTTTGTGAGGGCATTAAATATATGTTACTTAAAACTTCTACACCGTTACATTTCAGAAGGAAATATTCTTTCTTGCTTTACTACTTTGAGATTTGATCCAAATGTAAAGTGCATTATAAATTAAATGTATTATTATTATTATTATTATTAATTGTCACTTTTCAGATTTCAGTTTTTGTGTCTCCGAACTTTTAGATTTTTGGAACATTAGAGATAAACTGTGTGATTAGTCTTTTCAAAACAACTTTTGATTACGTGGAAAATGTCTGTGAGCTGAAAACTTAAGGAAAGTTGATTACTAGTAATTATAGTTTGAACTACTTGACAGGACAGAGTAGTTAGATTACCTCAACCTGTAACAATTACAGCAGAATCATAGACTGACATTATTAGACATTATTGCAGCAGTTCTAGTAATTTAATTATTTGTAACTTAATCAAACCTTTAAAAACAGAGCTTAAATACAACTATATGATTATTATATAGTTATATGTAAGTTATATAATTATATAATAAGATATATATATATAAAATACCGGATGAAAGGAAAATAAAATAGGAAAAAAAAAAAAATATAAATATATATATATCACATAAAAAGCAAGTCTATAGAAAATGTTTTTTTAAGAAGTGACTTAAAATTATGACACTCATATACTTTTAGTTAAGGTAAGGTTTTACTTGTAATGGAGTATTTCAGTGTGGTATTAATATTTTTACTGGAGGGAGGAATCGGAACACTTCTTCCACTGCTAATTTTTTATTTTATTAAATTTCTTTTGCATGACAAAAGTTAAGCACCAAAACGTTGCAATAAATTATAATTGTTTTGAAAGTTACTCTGCATGCGAGAATTACTTTTTTTTTTTTGCAAGTTCTTCAGACTTATCCATTTGACCAACCATTAATGGCATAACTGAGCCCTCATTAACATTATAAACCTCTTCTTGAAAAAATTCAACGAGTTCTTTTTAGTTTCGCTAAAACATCTTTTTGGCAGAACTAAATGTTACCTTAATAATAAATGTAATGTGATACATCAGGCTCAAGGACAGCATGCATACCTAAAAGTCCACTAGTCTCTCAATGTCATGTGTATATTTAACTGTTAGTGTAGACTACACACACCCACGTACACACACACACACACATACACACACCCACCCACACCCACACACACACGCAAATACTCTAGATTCCCAGGCTGGATTTTATTGGACAGAACGAAGAGATAACAAAAACCACGTGCTTATATTTACACATCTTCGAATTTCAGGCGGGATTTGGTCTTCCTCATGATGAATACACAAATTCAAAAACCCGGACTTACCACCGAGACACCAGACCGGATCAAACCCTCCTTCAGAAGATCTTACTAACGAGGTTTGCAACAGAGAAAAAAGACTTCACCGCAGCAGAGGAGGTAAGCCTGCATTTTTTTACGTTTGATTTTTTATGTCACTTTATTTTGTCACTTAATACTCTATACTATATATATATATATATATAAAAAACAACACAAAGTTGATTAGTTCAAGGGAGCTACCCTTTCTTTAGCCTTACCCTTATTCTAGACCTTATACTAATATATATATATATTATATATAAATAATTTGTTGAATTAATTTAATCCAGATACGTCCACAATTTGCATCTGAATGAGCTGCGTTAGATTTAATTCATTAGATGTGGATAGTTAGATGTTTGATATATATATATATATATATATATAACTTAATAATAATAACTTAACTTAACAAAAATTTTTTGTCAAAAGGTTAGAATTGACCTTTTCCTCTCATTTAGGACAATAATAATAAACGTTGTCTGGTTAACGTTACTACTTGATCTTTAAAAACTTAATTAATAAATTAATGTTTGATAGCTGTGTTCATGGTAAATGTTAGTTAAAAGCATTAAATCAGAAAAGGTATAAAATAATATTCATATACACTTTTTTGCTTTAAGGCAGTTTCCGGAAGTGGTGGGCGGGGTTAGGCTCTACATCCGGTTCCGGCTTGGACATCTTTTATTTTGGTATTCCGCTGCAGCGCAGTGTAAATTTGCATAGAAGCTAAATATTTAGTTTGGTCACACACGTTACGATCAAATAGCTAGATTTAAATTTCATATTTATATTCAAAATAAATCACTAACCATTCAATGTATATGTTATATAAAGATTCGTATGTAATACCTAATAATTGAATACATTCTTGTGGATATATTGTAAAAACATCTCAATTTGGCACACTGTTTTTATTTTTTTTGTTCTTTTTTTCGATGGTTATTTTAGTATCCTTTCAGTATTTAAAAAACATATTTTCATATTTTCAGAAATTTTCTTTTATGCTACTGTAACACTTTAATTTCCCTGTCGTAAATAAAGCCTTATCTTATCTTAATATTTAAATATAACGTAACAAATACTTTTAAATTCAACATTTAGATTGAGCTTTTATTGTCTAGATTCAACATTGACTTTTTATCATGAATATTTACAACACAAATAAATAGGTCTGGCAAAGCTCATTAATATTCCTTTAAGTGGGATTAAAAAAGTGACTTTGCATGTTTTACACCACCTTCTAAACATTGTATGGAGCTTAATGTGACAAAGAGTTACTGTTAACATAAACACTTGCCACTTTACAATCTGTGCACCAGGATAAGTCTGATGTACACAGAAACCACATTATTTATCTATGATTATTCTATTGTATAAGACATTCTTACAATAACACTTTTAACATGACACAGTGTCAGAGATGTCTCAGCACATCTGATTTTAACTAAACTTTGCCATTTCTTATTTTAGTCAGGCAGGAAATGCCGGTCACTCAGTCATTCCTGTATTAAGGCCTGTGAAACTGAGAAAGGCTTCTGGTGATGACAGAGTTTCCCACACCCCTGTGGGGTGATGGGAAAATTCATCGTGAGAGCGTAAAAGTTCATGATTGCAGTGTAATCTAGAGGCAAAGGAAAGACATTATAAACACATCGTCTTGAATCACATAAACATAATCGACATTCTCATAATCCACTAATTTATAAACTAACAGAAAAAGAGGATGAGTCAATCTGAAAAAGTCTATTTTTTCTAGTTTTCCAGATTTTAAGATCACTTATTTTGCTTAAATATGCAATTTTCATTCTGTGTGCTAAATTATGACAACTACAGCCTTCAACACACAAACAAAAATAACACATGTCATAGGATAGGGTATGGCTCATCAGAGGTGAAATTGATTTAAAAATCATTTAGCGCCTCTTTCAAGGTCACCTTCACCGCCTCTTTCAAGGTTTGTTTTGATCACCTTCTCTCCCTACAACGAAATATGAGGTCATTATTTTCATAAATACCCACATCCGCCACTAGGTGGCATCAGTATTTTATTCTGGGAGGTGGGCCTTCAGAAAGCTCTGGACATCATGACCTGACTTGGTGAAGATAAACTTCAATGATCATTTTATAAAACTTTATTGTGTCCCTTCTGAAGAAGATCAAGTGGTGCAACACTTAACTTTGTCTTTACTTTAAACATTCATTGCTTGAAGATGTAAACTCACACTCAGAGGAGGAACGGTGTAATTAAGACGTGTTTACCTTGTGGGTCAGTGGAGGTGGCGACCTGTGTCTGCAGCAACAGGTGTGGTTGTATTATGCCGGGTGGGATCTATATTTCAGGCTACAGCAGGTCTCGTCTTTGGGGACGAGGTTAGAGGTCTATGTCAGTGTTTTGTTGTTTTTGGTGACTCATTCAGCCACGATGTCATCAGAAGACCTGATACCTTCATTTAGAATCTGTACCCAGAAACTCCCCAAATCCCAGGGAAAAACCCTCAAACAGAACAATGGCAGCATGATACTGTCCCAGTGTAAGATTTAAGATAGCAGGTGTTTCTTTCTTTCTGAGTGAACATTTTCATCCGATGGGGAGGCAGTTAAACGGGAAGCATCATATTTATTGATCAAGGATGCATGACTGTGTAAACGCTTTTTATTGGTATGTGAACGAGAAAGGGAAGAGACAAAATATAAAAACATCAACATAAAAAATAATAAATTCTATTACGTTTGAGGTTTTTATATTATACTTTAAAATGATATATTATTATATTTTAATGTTCCTTATTGTTATTACTATATTTGGTCTCTTTGCCTTTTAGTTCACCTTCTGATGAAAAGTTTTATATTATTTTTGATATATTTAATACTATTCATAATAAGAAGGAAATATTACGTTCATTATCATTATTGTTATTATTGTTATTATTATTATTATTATTATTATTATTATAATTGTTATTTTTATTATTATATTTTGTCTCTTTCCCTGTCTATTAATAATTATAATAATACAAATAAAGAATTAATAATAAACTATTTAAAACAATAACGTTTCTTCTTCTCCTTCTCTTTCTTCTTCTTCTCCTTTTTCTTCCTTTCCTTCTTCTTCTTCTTCTTCTTCGTCTTCTCCTTTTGCTTTCATTCCTTCTTCTTCTTCTTCTTCTCCTTCTTCCTATTTATATAACCGTTGGTAGCAGTAGTGGTAGAAATACAAAAAACTAAGAACAGCTTCACCTTTTTGAGGAGCAGAAAATGGATATTTGGCCTTTTTACTTGACAAATTCCTAAATTACATACCAAATTTTTGTGGAAAGCGTTACGAATTAAATTTGTCTGTAATATTTTTTTTTAGTAGTTTCCCAAGTCCTATCGATAAACCCCCCCCCCAAAAAAAATCCCTCTCCATCCTCCATTATCCTCGTTGAATCCGTTTCAAGCTTAAAGCCCCGGCAGTAAACCTCAGGTCCTCTTAATCACCATCGCCGCCTCCTCCTCTGAGGTTCCACTTCTGCTCTCCTGGCTTCCACACGAGTGGACCGGGTTCAGGTGTCCTCAGGACTCTGAGCCCGGATGCTCCCCATAAAAATGTGCCTGAAGAGTGGAAGTACCTGAACATTCTGGACCCAGAAAAACAATCGCTGATGTAACTGAGAGCCGCGCTCGCCGTTTCCTCCGCCTGTACATTGTAATGTGTTGTGCTGGATAAGGGATGCACTACGTTTTCTACCTCTACTTCTCGTTGTTATTAATCCTCGGGGATGGAGATACGCTTTTAGGAAAGGAAGTTCTCATATTTAACAGGTCCAGAAATAGCCCCGTCAGCCGGCACTCTCAGTATATCAGTGTCCCTTCTGAACCGGGGGGCCCCGCAAAACTTTCCCGCAAGTGTCACAGGCCAATGTCATGACAAGAGAGTGAGGGGGGAGAGGAGAGGGAGAGGGGGGAGGTGGTGAAGTAATGGGAAGGAGGACAGATTAGCTTTGAGGAGAGGTAAAGAAAATAAAGACAGAGATAAAGACGGGCTTTCGGAATCCTGTTTGACGGAACCGGGGTTGAAGACAAAGGTTGAACCGCCTTTGAGTCAATGGCGGCGGAGGGACATGGAGGACATGGAGAACGGGAAAAGGGCCACAGATGGGCGGAAGCGCTCAGCAGAGTCGAGGAGTTAAGGGTGAAGCTGTGAAATTGACCCCGTAGAAGTTGACCCCCCTTCTGTAAGTCAAACTCCTGGGTTATCTAACAAAGTGTTTACGGCGCCCGCAGCTTTGCGTGTCATCTGCTGAAGGAAGGATCTCAGAAGCGTAACCCGTACCTGGTTCTGGTTCTGGGTGTTTACCTGCTTGAACATACGAGCTGCATACTGTACATCGTGAGATCTGGGAGCGTCCTGGACGCGAGATCAGCTTACAGCGCTCCCATCGGCTCCTGCCCGTCCTCCGTGACAGTTCTTCTTTTGATGTCTGGTATGCGGCCCGCCTTCAGAGCGAGCCTCCAGATAGTGGACGGCGTCCAACGCATTCCTAGTTTGCTAGATTCTGACAACACATAAATTATCAGATACTTTTGAAGTCACTTACTGGCAGAAACCCTCAACCAGATTAAAGACTTGCGACACTGAAGAAAAAAAATGTTTTTCTCACGATCAGTCGGGCGTTTGACCTTCGGCGTGGAGAATGGTGGACACAATCATTTGGCGTAGAGATAAAGCTCCCTCTGTTCTCATTTCAAGACATTTTGATTTTATGACATCATTTATAGTTTGGAAACACTCGCAGAGGAGCGGGTATAATCAGAAGCATTTTCTTTTTGGCATTTTGAATTTAGTGTCGAATCCAGGCTTGAATCAAAATTATTAGTCCTCGGAAGCTGTTTTGGAGATAAAGTCAAAAGTCAAACTCTTTTGAATAAGTTTTTTGTTCAACTTCATTTACTGCACCAGTCCGTTACAATCTCCTCTAGAGAATCTACAGTACAGGTCCACTTTTTTAGATGTATTTATATTTGATCTTTACTTCAACCCGCTCCATAAATCCACCCACCTGCTCTTCTTTGTTCACAAACACAATGTTTCATATCCTGTTATTAAAGCAGAACCTCCTTTGTGTCACACATTTCTTTTCTTTCTTTTTTTAATATAACCCGTAAATAATTCATGTTTTTACCTTGAGGTTAATTATGGCCGTTTTAAATTGAACCAGATCCCTAAACTTCAATGCCCGGGACTGTAGAACCGAAGTTCTGGTGCGTTCCCACGTTGTGTTCGGTCTTGATTGCTCTCTTTTGAAGTGTGCATAATGGTTTTAAATCGCTGTTATAAGTGTTCCCCCCAACTTCTGCACAGTAATTCAGTTGTGGTAAAACAAGTGCATCATGGAGAACGTTCAGTGATTTATGGTCCAGGGTGGGTTCTGTTCCCCCCCCCAGAACTGATACGATCTGTGCCAGCTCGGTTCTGACATCATTCATCTGAGGTTTCCAGCCGATTATGTGGTCCAGAAACAAATTTTCATGAATCCCTACAATATTGGCATTGTCTGTCAGCATTTTGGCCTTGTGCGTCTATTTCATGCTTTCCAAATAACACAAAATAAGTTTTGTATATATTTAATGTCATTAAGTTTATGTCAAAACCAGATTGTTTTTATTTTTTTCATTTTTGTGGCGACTAACTCCAGAATCTGCTGCAGATTTTCTCCAGAACAAAACAATATTAATGTCATCTGCACATAGAAAGAAAAGTCTCGGTCCTCAATACCCCAACTCAGTTCTTTATATAAAATATAAACAGTTATGGGCCCAATAGGGACCCCTGTGGGACCCCACAACTAATACCTTTTTCTAATCACCTATTTAGACAAAAGTTCCAAATAATTTTCAGTTTTATCAAGTAAAACGTCATGATTAATGGAATCAAATTCTTTTTATTTCAGATCTATAGATTCTCCTTCTGTATATTAGCGATCGTTATGTATCCGAAAAGTCGGGGATATTATAGTATTGTCGTAATCGCCGCCGTGGAGCCTTCGTTTTAGCACGATTACTCAAAAACTATTTCATGGATCATTTTCAAATTTTAGTCCCGCATAGACCTTAGTGCGAGGAAGAACTGGAGTGTTTTTGAGAAAGTTCGGTTGTTTATTTCTGACAGTAGGGGGAGCCTTGTCGGCAAATTTGTCAGGTCGTAACCTCGGCTCGAGGAGATCTATCTTCATCTTTACTCATAGTTCATATTTTACTCACTAGGGGGAGCTTTTTTATGGAAAACATAGTTTTTGGGATATAACTTCCGAACCATTGGTTCTATTTAGACCAAATTTGTGGCATATGAATCGAATTAAAAAGATCTATCTTGTTAATGTCATATTTTAGTGACTAGGGGGAGCTTTATACAAAAAACATAGTTCTTTCTAACATAACTTCCTTATCCTTGATCAGAATTTTGGGGCATACAAATCGACTATCTATCTATTTTACATTATATTCTACTGTAATAGTAAATATTTTACTCACAAGGGGGAGCTGTTTTACAAAAATATACTGTGGACGAAACTCTACATTTAATTTCGGGAGTTCAATCAGGGGGATTGCCTGTACAATGCAGGGGATTGGGGACTTTTTTCGGGGTTATATACTTCGGTATAGTTAACTCTGTTAACTCCATTAAAGCCATCGATGGGGATCTGTTTGTTCTGAAACTGTATTGATTGTCTGTCGACATGAAATAAGAAATGCAAACCTTCACGGGTAAGCGGTTCTGAGAAAGTGGGTGGTGGGACGTCTTATGCTCTGAGTGAGCAGATAGTCCAGTGTAAAAGTCACCAGGTCACAAAACATTCAGCTTGTTTGCTTCGTGTGGGTTCAGATGTAAGATGTAATCCGTTTCTGTCGATCGGCTTCATTCAAACACATGACTTCACTTAGAATGAATTAGACCGTCACTGTGGGATCACTCAAGTTCACCAACCTACATGGATTTCTGTCTGTATTACAAGCAAAAACACAAATCCTCGAAATTCTTTATTATCTTTTTTAGGCCCCTTTACTTTTATCTGAGAAAAAGGAATAATCAGGTTCATTTTTCATTTTTTTTCGCTGCTGGAGTCAGACTCTGCTGCCCAGGTCGGCCAAAACAAGCTAATGTGAATCATATGAAAACAGAGGGAGGCTGGATCTTTCCCCTCGCCGGGTCAGCAGCAGCCACAGGGCTTTGAAATCCGTCATGAAGAAGAGTTTTTTTTTCTTCTTTCTCCCTGTGCACCATCTTATCTTCTGACTCATCGTCTGGAAATTTAACAATGGGATGGGAACATCTCTACATTTTCTCCCCATGTCCCCTGTTTTTTCTGAAAAAACCTCTTTCGCTCAAACATCAATCTCTATATCGGTGACGATGATGAGATCAGGGAGTGAAGAAGGGGGAACCTTCTTTTTAACCTCAGAAACCTCGAAGGGGAAGAAAATGCGTGCAGGTGGCCATGTTTTATTCGAAAATGACGGATGAGGCCCTCGCTCCGGACATGCAGCTCTCATAAAGTCAGAATGTGAGATGGTGATCAGCTCGGGTGGGAGGTGAGAGGGACGCCCCCCTATGCTCGGTGCAGAGCATCCGTCCAGAACAGAGAAGAGGAGTCGGCACCCACCTCGGCTTCAAGCTGCTCTAGGGGACCCGGGAACGGATGGAGGCAGTTTCCCTGGAGACGGAGCCTGACAGGACCTCTTCGGCCAGGCAGGGAGCAGACCTCACAGAAACAACTAACATCTCTTTCACTTCATGTTGCTATTTTGTTCTGAAACAGCCGTGGGAGGAAGATGCTGAAAGGGAAAAGGACACCAGCCCTGGACGTGAAAGCTGGAAGGGAAACTCCACAGCCATGTTGGATACCAAACTGTTATCACTGTAAAACTAAGCAATCTGGTGAAAATGAAAATAGAGAAGAACAACTTTTGTGCAGTGGGAAGAACAGTTTCCACACAGGAAGAAGGTTCTGGGCTCTAATCCATCTGTGCTGGCCTTTCGGCTGGGAGTTTGCATGTTCTCCCGATGGGATCCTGAAGCCTGGAACCTTTATGAAGTAATGATGGTTTTCTTCCCTACTAAATATACGGCACTTCTGGAGGTTTTTTTTTTTAAATTAATGGAGGAATCTGAATTATAGCCGTCATAAGCAGATTTGCATTTCTACTGTCTGGAGCAGGGGTGTTAAACTCAATCACAGAGGGGGCAAAATTAAAGATGGAGACCACATGGAAGGGCAAAACAGGACTCAATTTGGGAATGTTCAATCTGAGGTATTATAACAACTTTATTCTTATTTTATTCACTCATTTTATAGAATTCTGAATAAACCAACGGAATAGAAAATACTCAAATTACAGATTAAATTCAAAATAGAATCAGCATAACTAATTTTTGGTCTCACTCACCATCAGCATTGTTTCACAGAATCAATTCTGATTAAAAAGTTTTTTTATTCACAGGCATCAATAAAAGCCAAAAAAAAAATTTTTTTAATTAACAATATCAACAAAGAGTGATTTTAAGTGACTCTTGGTAAATGGCGTCTTCTGTCACAATAAAGCAGTAAAAGTAGATTGTCGCTTCTCGTATCTGTTCCTGCAGTCAGGAGCAACTGCTCCTCAGAGAACAGTCAGGCGCCTGAGGAGCCTAAAGGTGCATTTCACCTTAAATGAAGGCAACTTCTTGTGTTTTCTTGTTTTTTTAGGGCAACAGCAATGACATGTTGGACGACTGGAGGACGTTAATTAAAACATGTGTTCTAGTTTAATAGAGCGACCCGGTCACAATGGACAGGATAAGCGGTTACAGGAAACGGATGGATGTACCAGAGAAATGAAACTATGTCGACTAATTAGCCCTTGTTTTTTTCAAACGACACGAGTGCTGGAGTGCTACATGAGGTCGGGCAATGCCATCATTAAAGTCCAATCAAAAGGACCAGCCGCCCTTGAAATCCCCCTCGACACCAAGAGGGCTTCACGTAATTACTGCGGCTGCATTTCCGCCATCAGCCTGAATGTCCGACACGACAGCTGACATGAGTGATTCATGCACCAGCTCTGGAGGCAACGGCTTGACTTTTACCCCGACGGTGCCACTTATATGAACTTGATAGGAATGCGGAGTCCAACGGGAAACAAAAAGCGCCATTTTGTTCCCGTCTTTGTTTCTAAAGTCTATAAAATTTTTGACCTGGAGATCAGATTTTTTTTGAAGGTGAGCCGCAACTTGAACACAGAGACTGTGATAATATCATGAAAATAATAAGCACATATCAGCAGCCATTCGGGGCAACCAGAGGAAGTTGCATTATTTTTGATGACCATGCCAATAAATTCTGCACTGACAAGAGCAACAAAGGGAGCTTCCGTGACCGTGGTCGTGCTGAGACCCATTCTGTGATTGTTGGAGCTGCACAGGCTGTGTGTTCCTGCAGAAAAAACAGTCAAATGATAGAAAAACATCTGACAGGAAAGCTGGATTGGCAGCATCTACCATAAAGAGGTCAGAGGTCTCGCTCACTGTCTTTAACGAGTACATAGACGTGGAAGGATGGGGTTGGGAAGGAAATATGCTCTTATGTAATGCAGTACCTGGTGTTCCCTGCTATCCCTATATGCCCCTTTCTTTTGGCGCTGTGACACTAATGGTCCGTATTTAAGTACAGCTGCTGGCTTCCTATGCTTCACGGAAACATTCAAATCTATTCTGGAGGCCACGGTTTTTCCTAGCTTGTTGTGAAAGTGTGCCTTCAATGTCTTCTTTAGATTACTGAGTGGTAAGAATAGCAGAAGTATTTGGTGTCATAACCCCCGGGACCTTTGCAAGGTCGCCGACCCCCTTGTGGTCAAGGTTTACATCACCATGGGCGCCGGCTGTTTATAAACACGGCTGCCTCTGGCACGACAGAAATATTCAAATTTGTTCAGATTTGATTTTTGGAATATTAAAGAATGTTTCTTTACGTCTTTTTTTTTTGGTTTGTAGTTGTAATTGCATGATGGTCAGATAGAAATTAACACTTCAATTTAAATGTGAAGATATGTCAGGAAAAAACGCCCCTAAGTGAGTAAAATATGATCTCTTAGAGTGAAATATGATATTTATGAGATAAATCTCCTTCAGGTGATTCATAATCACAAAATTTGACATAATTAGGACCAACTGTTAGTAAGAAACAGTGTTTTTCGTTACAAAGCACTGCATAGTGAGTCAAGTCTGAACTATTAGAGTAAAATACAATTTTTAACCAGATGGTTCTCCTTGAGTCGATTCATATACAACAAATTTGGACTAAATCGGACCTACGGTTGAGAAATTCCACCCCAGAAATTTTCGGAAATGAAGCGCCCCTTAGTGTCAGAAATATATAACTAATCTCTTCTAAAACCATTCCTTTTCTTTCTCACACCAAACTGTAAGTTGATATAAAATTTGAAAATGATCCATGTAAAAGTTTTTGAGTTATCGCGTTAACACTGAGGATCTGCGGCGGACGCGGCGGACGCCGCCGCGATGGCGAATCCATAATATCCCCGACTTCTCAGGGATATAAAGAAACATAATACAACTATAATTATACAACTAAAGTTACTGAGATAGTAAACATTTACCTCTCAGAGACATTAACTTCAAGAAGGTGCTGCCTTTGCTCTAGTGGAAAATTATATGACATGATAAAAACATGAATACGTGGAAAAATGAATAAAAATGTTAAAAGCCTTGTCGCTGAAAAGAGCCAAACTGAGCTGCTCAGCACCCCCCCCCCAAAAAACAACAACAACAAAACAAACAACAACTTGGGTTTCCCTAATGAGATCTTGCATTCTTTCTCCTGAATATTTAAGAGGGAAGCAACTTGGAGGTTAGAAACTGGGAGCCTGAAGGCAAATTTTTTCCAAGCCTTTAATTGCATGGAATCTGAGTTCTGTCATAAATTCTAATGAAGTTTAGTTTGGATCTCATTAACCCTTTAATGTCCTCACCATGAAATAAAAAAACAATGCAAAAAATATTTCTTTGTGTATTTTATTTCCTTATGAAGGACCAAATTTTACCATAAGATGACGAATCATTAAATCAAGCATGTTTTTAAACGGTTGAAGAAGAAAAAGGAAAAAAAAGCAGACGTATATCACGCGATTCTGTATTTCAACAAAAAATAGCTAATTTGATTTGGATTAGCTCAGCCTTTTGGTCAAAAATGTTTTCAGAAAACTATATGACTACATGCCAAAACTTTGCCTCGGGTTAATGCCTCCTCCTCAGTTGCCCATTTCACCCGTGGTGTCCCCCAGGGCTCCGTCCTTGGCCTCTTACTCTTTATAACATACATGCTGCCGCTGGGTCGTAATATAAACATATTGTCGTATATACATATACATATATATATATATATATATGTTGAAAATGTATTGCTTTCACCCAATACGCCTCCTCGGATTAACATGAATAACATAAAAGACTTTAAGAGCTATTAGGAATACCGCATGTTTGTGAAACCATCCTAAAAATACCCCACATTTATCACTATTCCAAATTCCTACACAAAACATCTCATTATATAACTTTATACGCCTCCCTTTATTTATTTATTTTTGTTCCCATCTGTTTTTTTGAAGTACGATTAAAGTACGATATATAACTTTACCTTGTAAATTTTAAAGCTCCACCACAGCGTTAATTTCTGGAGCGTGTCTGACGGGCTGCTCCGAGCGAGCCGGGGTTCTGTTTATGATGAGTCATGTTGAAGATGGCGAAGACCTTGGCATTCGCCCCCGTAACTCCTTCCTGTTTCTGATTAGCCCCTCAGTCATTCAACCAACCCTGCGTGTTCCATTAACTCAACGGGTTGCTTCTGTTTTGTCACTGTTGGCACAGGTGAGAGAAAAAAGGTGAAATGAATTCTTGGGCCGTTTCTTTTTGTCCATTTGGGTCAGAACCATAAAGACCGACTGCTCTATCTCCTAATGAAATAGCAGCAGCTCAAGCATCGGGAGATTCATTCTGTGATAGTCTTGTGCTGCACCAGAAGAAGTCTGCTGTCTTGTTCTGAGCCACGAGTATTTCCTGCATCTCCTTCGGCGGTACATCCGCTCCTCATCCCATAGAACACCGAGACAATGGAACAGATGGAGGAAGAACACAGTCTGTGCATCTGCTTAAAAGCATTCAAGGGCCATTTTTAGCATGTTTCCCACTGACAGAGGGGCCTAAAACAACACGGAGACATACCACTGTTCCACGTTCCACTACCAAGTATCGAGC
This sequence comes from Lophius piscatorius, assembly GCA_009660295.1. Taxonomy (NCBI): domain Eukaryota; kingdom Metazoa; phylum Chordata; class Actinopteri; order Lophiiformes; family Lophiidae; genus Lophius; species Lophius piscatorius. Next base: position 69,105 of record VRLP01002626.1, on the reverse strand, counting down.
ATGTGGCGGATTCTTTTAAAACGTTAAAGATAGGAGATTCTTCGGCGCTTCCAGCTGCCTCCATGTGTTTGACTTGCAGGGGTCATTTAGTATCAGCGGCTGACGGGTTACATAGTATGATGATTTAGATTCCTTCAGTGGAAAAAAAAAATGAACCAGGAAATTCCCCGCAGACAATAAATCTGTTCATTATCATCACCGTTATTAACGTCAGCACGGACATCATCGTCATCGTCAGTTCCTACTTTGGAGGAAAAAGGTCCATCATAAATGTGAAAATATGAAAAGTATGCTGTTTATTATATGACGGATTGATTCAAATGTTTATTTTGAATGGTTAAAAACAAACAAACAAACAAACAAGAAAAATACATGAAAATGTTTGAATAATAATAATAATAATAATAATAATAATAATTTAGTTTACGTATTTGAAAAGGAGCGAGAAGAAGTACAAACTTTTTTAATCCCGGCCCTTCTCCATAAATTACTGATTGTTTTATTATATCATATGATATATTATATTATACAATACATTAATGCGATATAATATGCAGTATATATAATATTCAACATGATTATATACTCATTCATTGATTATCTATAACCACTTATCCTGGTCAAATATCTGCAAATCTATATTATTGTTTACATAAAAAAGAGGAAGATGAACCAAGAAAGAATAAATAATAATAATAAATGAGCAAATAAACCCCCCCCGGTAAACAACTCCTGACTGTCGAAGCCCCTCCTTCATCCTTACACCTGGTGAAAGAATTAAAAGAAGAAGAAGAAGAATTAGATTGCCAAACCTTGTAAATCAAGTCATCCTAAAGATTTAACATTTTAGTGACGTCTTATCATTAAAGTTAACATTTTAGATGACGATAGCTTATGAACCACAAAACCAAACAAAACTGTATTTCCTGTATCTGTGTCCATTGATCTCCGCATATCGTGAGAGCCGGGCCGAAAACAGTACCCCTGAACCGCTATCCAGCTCACTCCGGGGTATCCTGAGGCGTTTCCAGTCCAGTTGTATGAAGACATAGTCCCTCCAGCGAGTTCAGGGTCGCCTCCCAGTTGGACGTGCCTGGAAAACCTCCAAAGGGAGGCATCCTGGTGGCATTCTAATCAGATACCCGATACCACCTCAACCGGCTCCTTTCGACGTGAAGGAGCAGCAGTCCACTCCGAGCTCCCCATCTTATCTCTAAAGCTGCGCCCAGCCCCCCCTTCGAACCGTCTCGGATCCTTGACCTCATTCTTCGGGTCTCTACCCAGAGTTCATGACCATATGAGGGTCGCGCCATAGGTTGACTGGTATATGGAAAGCTTTGCCTTGCGACTCTTGCTGCTCTTTCTTAACCACAGCGGACCGATGCGAATACCTGCCCTGCTTTCTGATGCCGCACCAAACCGTGACTCCAGAACAAGACTCCGAGATACTTAAACTCCTTCGCTTGACTGGAGGTGGCAATCCACCGTTTTCCGGCAGAGAACCACAGCCTCATATTCGACGGCGCTGACTCTCATGCCAGCTGCAAACCATTCCGGTGAAGTTGAAGATCACTGACTAATGAAGCCAACAGAACCACATCGTCTGCAAACAGCAGAGATGCAAACATTTAACCTAACTCTAACCCTAACCCTCTATCCAAGTAATAACAGACACTCAATCTGTGTAATCCTATAAACGTGAACAGAATGATCATTACTGACACTGGAAACAGCATTTCTAACACATCCCAGCCCCCCACCCCCTCCCCCCGTTTCCAAAACAACAACAAAAAATAAAAATTCCCCCAAGTTCCAAGTCACTCAGATCATCTGAACGTTTGTTTGTTTGCTCGGCTGTGCCGAGCTGATGAGTCACTGAGAGTTGTTTTGTTTTGTCTCAGAACAAGTGTGGCTGCCTTCTGGTCTTCTTCCTCTCTTCTTTGATAATGGATTCTGATATGATGCATTTATTTTAACCCTTTAATGTCCTCACAACGAAAAGCAAAAGCATGGGAAAACAATAATTTGATTTCTTCCCTGTGGGGTCCCCCAGAGCAGAGTCCTCGGCCCCTTACTCTTTCGCATATAGATGCTGCCGCTGGGACCTATTGTTGCAGTTGATGCTTTATATATTTAAGTAATCTAGCCCTTTATTTGCATAAATTAACTACAGGGGGAGCATGACTTAAGCATTATAAACCAATTGTCAATTTAGCATTTTACTGCGCAGCGTCAGCGCTCTGTTTTCGCCGTCTCCAGTGATTCATTGGCTTTGATTTACTGTGATCCGGATTAACAGAAGTGACACCAAGCATGCATGCATGTCGTCTGCTCCAGACAGCCACAGCATTCGGTCTAAACGATCTGAGGATTTTGGAAATGAGAAAAATCTGTGAGGGCACCGAGCACATGGCGAGAACTCCCCCCTCAAGTGACTCAAATTAAAGTCAAATGCTGTTCCCTCGATGAGAAACGTTCTTTTCAGCGCCGCGTGTTTCATCCCAAATGGGCGTTTTGACGGCTACAGTGGACCAGGGTTGAACACCGTTTTTTTTAAGCAGGTGCTTAACTTCAGTGACCTCTTGAGAGTTGACCTCATGTGAAGACAAGAGCCGATATATCGAAAACAGATGTGGCTGTCCTGTCGTCAAAAAAAGCAGAATGGCTTGATCATGAAGGAGGTGACCAGAAAAACACTATCATACGACTGTTGCTCATTGTTTTGGCCCATGTGTGTTTGATGGAGATGGCTGTGTTCACGTCGGAGGTGGCTATGACTCACTTCATCCATTAGATCAGTGGCCGGGGTTTGGACAGCGGCCCTCCCATGACACTGAGTCCACTGCGTACACAACCGCCATCTGCTCAGCATTTCTTTGCTGCTTTTTGAGGCTTAAGAAATTAAAACACTCAAAATGTTACACTCTGCTTTCCAAGGACCAGTCATTGTGCTGCTCGCCGTGTCTGCAGTCACCGCGCTGTCGGCCAAGTTTTCTTCCAACAAACAAGGCACGTCTGTGCTCCTTCTCCAGAAAAAACTTCATTCTCTTTAGGGGCCTGGTGAGATTGCTGGATCGCAGATGCCAGATATTCAAAAGAGGAGGGGAGAGAGGGGCGGTGGGGGGGGGGGGGGGGGGGGGAGGGCGGGGGGGGGGGGGGGGGGGGGGGGGGGGGGGGGGGGGGGGGGGGGGGGGGGGGGGGGGGGGGGGGGGGGCAGTACAGTACATTATGTTTCTTTCTTAGAGAAAAGCGTTTCCATTCGCGTCCCATCACATAAAAATAGAAGTAGCTTTGAAACAGCGTACTGTACTGTGTGTCCATGTAGTTTTATTGATGTAATTCTGGATCATTTCCACGCATCAGATTCACTAATCACATCAAATCAAAGCCAGAACAGTCGGCTCCCTGCTGCACAGTTAACGTGAGGAGAACATCTTAATTCCTTCTTTTGCACATGGGTGGTCAAACCAGCAATGTGGAATCTCTCTCATTTGCTCCTCATACCGCCTCCAGAGACGTCTTTGCCTCTGTCATGCCATCAGAGCGATCACGCTAACGTATCTGTGCTAACAGTGTGAAGTACTCATGGCTCAGGGTGATGCCAGGGTGCAATTTGGGCTTTGGGAGAGTTCGGGAAGAACCGCCAACAAACTCTTTAATGCTTAACGTCTCACTATCCGCACAGTATGAACGTGAACGTGAAGACACGCCAGATCTGTTTATGGATGTCAGGTCAAACGAAGAACACGCACGCAACAAGGCGAGGTAAATAAAGAACTGCCTACCTACTGTTAATGTGCAGAACCACAACTCATGCAAATGAGTCCAGAATGAAATACCAAGCAGAGGAAAAATAGGATCAAACTGCAGAGCTCATCAAATACGATTTAAGATTCTGGGACTCCGTTGCCTTTTTCTACGACTCAAATGCTTTGGGAAACATTTCAGTGTATTTAGTGTCTCTGTTCAGCTGCAACATAAGATGTTAAGAGACCCAGCCGCCAAAAACCAAGCACTGCTTTCCACCTGCTGGCTCGGATTGTGTGAGGTGTGTAGCTATAGTGTGTCAAGGGTTCATGCACATACTCCGAATCCCATGTGACAAACTCAAAGCCCGCGGGCCACTTCCGACCCGCACAAGAATTATATCCGGCCCGCGAGGCAATATCTAATTTTTATAATAACTGGCCCGCTATTATACAGCACAAACAACACACAGAATACTACAAACCCCAGAATGCTTACTTTTCATGTGAAATGCATCTTTAGGCTGTTCACGCACTTAACTGATTTCTGAGGCGCAGCTGCTCCTGACTGCAGGATCAGATACGAGGAGCAACGATCTACTGTTACTGTTTTATTGTGGCAGAAGAACGTAACGGCTAAATCTGCCGAAACATTCACCAAATGTCATTTAAAGTTCCATTTTGGTGATATTGTTGATTAAAAACATTGATTTTAAATGTAATTCGTAACTTGAAAAACATTTTTCTGGCTGTTGTTGACGCCTGTGAATGAAACGTTTTATTGGAAATGATTCTGTGAAGCTATGCTGATAGAGTAGGAGACATACATATTAGTCATGCTGATCTAATTTGAATTTAATGACTATTTTCTATTCCGTTAGTTTGTTAAGAATTCTATGACATGAGTAACTAAAATAGGAATAAACTCGAGCCAATTTGAGTCCTCTTCGGCCTTCGATGTGGTGTCCATCTTTAATACTGTGATCAACTTTGATACTCCTGATCTAGATGATATCTGTGTATCATAGTATAAGAAAATGACAGAACATAAAAGCCAATGATCCTAAAGAAATCCTTTGACGCTACATTTAGCAGTTGGTTAGCATAGCAAAATGACTTGAAACAGGAGGATACAGTTAGCCTGACTAATGCTCTTTCTCCGTTCCTGTACTATAATGCAACTTACTAAAGTAAAATGAATCGTGTACTGAGTTCATTTCTACGATTTTATATAATCTCAAATTGAATACTTCCACAGCGCTAACCAGAAATGATAGCGGCATCCTTTTTGGGGCGACTGTAGGTCAGTGAGTAGAACAAGTGCAACTTAATTGTGTTCCGTAAGAACAAATAGATATTGTTTGAATTACATGACATTTTTCTGTGGAAAAGAACTAAAAAGTTGCGTCTTTTACACATCAAATAAAGGAGTTTACTTGAATTAATCTAATAGAAATAAGTTCTCAGGATTCCACAATTGTGTTTAGTAAATTCTACATAACTTTGTTTGATTCAAGCAACATGAATGTGTTCAGTAAACGCCACACGTATGTTGTTTGAATAACACGACATTTTTCAGTCGAAAGGACTAAAAAGTTGCGTCTTTTACGATTAAAATGAGGGAGTCTACTTGGATTAATGCGTTAGAAATATGTTTTCAGGATTACACAAATTTGTTTTGTAAATTCAACAGAAATATGTTTGATTCATGCAACTCAAGTGTGTTCAGTAAATGAAACTTAACTCTTTTTATTAGATTCATTACAACTGTATGATGTAGCTCTTGACTTTAGACATTTAACTGTTGTTTACTTGAAAAGCGTCGACTTAAAATCCCTTTTTCACGTGTATCAACCTTCTTTTGTCAGACCTTTTGATATGACTAAGTTGCGTAAATGTGACGTTTTATTTCTCGGAGTTCACTTTGCTGCCAATTATCTGTTACTTTTGAAAACATTATGCATCCCAGTGAGACATATGATGTCAGGAAATGATGCCGGTCAAAAAATTTAAAGAAAAACAACAGTGAATACAATTTGAAAATGCAAAAGGAATAGTCTCCCGTGTCACGGTTTCCATAGAAAGACTGACTTCATCTCCCCCCCCCCCATCAAAATTACAACAGGCAGCCACGAGAGGACTTTTGCCATTAAATGTTAACAGATGTTTCTTTCAATACAACATTAAATGCATTCAATCTTCACTGGCAAACAAGCCATAATAATTCCCAATATGTCTCCTTTAACTTTTCGTCCAAACTTGGCGAGTAAATCTGAAGACTTCCAAAATGTCTGTGCTAGAAATGACGCTGAGCGTGCAAGCCCCTTGGCTTTGGAACAAACTCAGCCCAGCAATTATTGTGGTTTCATTAACACCCCATATTCAGGCAGTAAAGCAAGAACCAGGGGAAGCCGCACTTGTTACTGCAGCTCTGCTGTGTTTACAGGGAAAGCTTGATTGCAGACTCCGCCGTGGCCTCAGATTCACTTCCTCTGTTAATCCCCCTCGGCCACGGCACAGCGACCATACACATCTATCTTTCAGAGGGTGTGTGTTTATGTTTGTGGGGAGATTTGCTTCTGTTTTGCTTTGACCCAAACACCATTCATCCAATCTTCATATGAGGAGCCACCATATCCTGCTAAAACAAACGGCATCGAGGAAGCAGAAACAAAAATCTTTTGTCTTTAAGTTATAATTAGTTCCAATCTGGGTTTACCCTAACGTCATGTCACTCAAGAAGTGTCGATGATGTCACTGATGGAGCCGTCCGTCTGCACTGTGCATTCATTTCGTGCAGATTTGCATATGTTATTTTTTTCCCAGAGCTTATAGATAAAATTGAGCAGTACCACCAGAAACCATTGGGGGCAGTATAACCAGTTTTCATGTAAGACTCAATAAAGTCACGATGGAGAGTTAGGGCAGTACGGACAAAGAATTTGAAAAAAAAGAGATTACAAGGGTCGTAATAATATATGGGAGACAAGTTGTGTGTTATTTTACAGTAAAGTTAAAATTTTTACGAGTAAAGAGTTCATGATTTTCTAACAATAAAGTTATAATTTTACGCAACTAGAGTTTAATTTCATGCTAATTAGATTTTAATTTTAGAGTAAAGAAGAATAAAGAGCCACTCGTACATGAAAAGCCGTATTTTTCCACAAATAAAGTATAAAAATATGCTTTTATGAATGAACGGCATCATTTTACAAGAATAAAGTCGTAATTTTATAAGAATAAAGTCGTGATCTTATGAGAAAAAAAAAAAAGTCGTAATTTTAGGCAAAACATTAGAGGGTAAAACCAGAAGGGTAATGAGGAATAAAGACCTTGTCGTTAAACGTTAAATATATGTTGGAGAAATAAAGAAGCATTGAATGTTTTGACACATCAGCACCACATCATTACACTGTAAGTAGCAGGACTTTGAAAAGGTTGCCTAGGAAACTGGGTCTGTTCTGAAGTTGTGAAGAACCAGACAGTCTCGTAGGAATCATCTCCAGTGGAGCAGGAGATGCTGGTAGTCGTGGTGAACTAAAGGGATATCAGTAGATGCATCAGCACGCTATTTAAGGGGGATTTTTAGATTTATGAGAAACAATGAAATGAGGTCATTGTGATTTTTGATCCTGAAAGCTGCATGGACAGATTTATCTGTCATTGAAAGCTGTGTGAGTGTGTGGCACAGCAAAACACCAGAAACAGAACTTTCCAAACGCTCAGCCAGCCAGGCTGTCGTCTTACCAGTTTTAAAGTTTCAACTTTTTCCCTCTAATTTCCCCCCAAAAGATACAAGTTTATTCTCAAAAAATTACAACTTTATTCTCATTAAATTAGAACTTTATTTTCATAAAATTAAAACTTAATTGTCCGAAAATTACAACATAATTGTCGTATTATCGTAAAAATATGACATGAAATTACAACTTTATTATCAAAAAAAGATTTTCACATAAAATGACAACTTCTTCTTATAAAAGAATGAATTACCAATATATTCTTCTAAATTATGACCTCAATCTAGTGAAATTCTAAATTCATTCTCATTAAAATTATATTATTATATAAAATTACTATTTTTATCTTGTAAAACTATTCTTATAAAATCACAACTTTATTCTCACACAAAACAAAAACTTTTCTCTCATACAATTACAACCTTGCTGTCATAAAATCAGAAATATATTCTGATAGAATTATTTCTTTATTATCGTAAAAATATGACTTTATTCTCATGAAGAAAAAAGATTCTCGTAAAATTTTAAGTTTTTCTGACAAATTAATTTATTCTTGTAAAATTCTGACTTTATTCTCCTAAAAATGATATTATTTAGTTAAAGTTGATATTTCTATCTTGTAAAATTACAACTTTATTCTCATAAAATCATTTCTTTATTCTCGTAGAATTACGATTTTATTCTAATGAAATTACGACTCAATTCTCGAAAAAAAAAAAAATTCTCCTTCAAATTAAACCATTTTCTTAAGAAATTACAACGTTACTGTTACGAAATTACAAATATATTGTCGTAAAGTGATTACTTTGTTCTTGTAAAATTACGACTTCATTCTCAATAAGTTTGATGTTTTATTTTTATTTCAACGTGAGCCTCAAACTCCGGCATAAAGAAGAAAAAAAAAGTCAAGTGAAAAAGGAAAAACAAAAAACCCTCTCTGTCCACATGTGGCGATGTATTAAATGTTCTCCCAAACAACCACCGGCTTCACCTTTGCCTCCGCCCTTTTTTTTTTACCAACCACATCCACAATCTTCTCTGTTTCAGTCAAAAATCCTCACAGCCGTTCGGTGGATCTACCAAAGAAAACGTGAAGTCAGCAGGGATGTAAACGGGTGCCGATGGTAGATACAGCGTCTGAAACGGATGTATCTATTTTTGTACACAGTGTAAGTATAAATTAGACGTCAGTCGTCGAACTGAATTAGATCATACATGACCAAGATGGCCGCTGAAGAAGCCCAGATCCAGTCTCCTCTGTGTGACATGTGGATCATGTCAACGTCGTCGGCCTCCATACACGGAGCAGAAAACGGGCTAACATCTGGTTTCCAGACAGCCATTAGTCAGTCATTAGGTTGACATCGCAGAGTAAACATTTGCATACTTTTACATCTTTGTGCATTTTTGTTTTTCCCTGAGTCAGCAGAACTTCAACTTTATTTGTCCAAAAAAGGAAATTGGTTTCTGCAGCAAAAACATCAAACAAGTAACAGACACAAGCTGATCTTAACATCATTCAACCAAATCTATAATATATATAATAATAAAGTGCAAGATTGTGGCTGCTGAAACTAAAAACACCGTAAAAATGTATAAATTAGTTCCCTGAAATATTGCAGTATTGCAGTATTAAGTTGCAGGGGGTGAGTGTTAACGGGCAGAAGAAGAGTTTCTTACGCAGGTATAATACACCTTGTTTACTGCAACTTTGGGTACTGTGTAAATATTAGGGTCATTATTAAGTTTATTAGTTGTTTTCACGATTTTGATTGTTCTGTTAAATGATTGTGTATTACATCTGTTTTATTCACTAAATGAAGCATTAAAAAAGCGCGTTTTTAACAAAAATACTCTGTGTGGGGGTTAAAGGTCAACTTACTGTCAATGATGGTGCCAATATATTTGTAGGTATCGTCCGTTTCTACAGGATATCTCTGAATGATGGTCCTCTGAGGAGCTGGGGGGCTTACTCCTAAAATCAAAGCAACAGTGTGTTTCATCGCCATTAAGGAAGCCGACGATAAAAGAGTCATCTGCAAATTTCAGGGGGTGTTTTTTCGAAACACTTCAAAACACTTAGCGATTAAAGACGTCCCTAAAGTCACTGAGTTCTTTTTGGATGAGCGTTTTTTGCCACAGGTATGATCGTGGATTGTTTCCAGATGTGAGGAACCCTTTGATGGATGCGTCATAGCTGGAAGATGCAACCCTAGTGGCTGTGCACACACTCAAAGAAATAATGTGTTGGATTTACTTAAAGCAGTTATGTCAATAGTTTCCACACAACCGAGTTGAGTTAGGTGTAAATAGAATTAAAACTTTATTCTCATAAAATGTTTTTTTTACTCTTGTAAAAATATAACTTTATTCTCATAAAATTAAGACTTTATTCTCAAGAAGAAAAAAAAACCCTCATAAAGTGCAACTTTTTCTTATAAAAGAATAAACTACAAATTTATTCTTGTAAAATTACGACTTTATTCTCATAAAGTTAAAACATTTTTCTCGTAAAATCCCAAATTTATCTTCTTAAAATGATTTCTTTATTCTAGTAAAATTATTTCTTTATTCTCTTAAAATTATTTCTTTCTTTTCTTTTTCAAATTTATTCTCATAAAATTCTGACTTTATTCTCCTGAAAATGAAACTTTATTCTCAAGAAAAAAAAAGATTCTCGTAAAATACAACTTATTCTTATAAAAGAATAAATTACAAATTTATTCTTGTAAAATTCTGACTTTTTTCTCCTGAAAAATTATATTATTTTGTAAAATTTCGATTTCTATCTTGTTAAAATTATAACTTTATTCTCATAAAATTATGTTACTGTCATAAAATCACAAATATATTTTCATAAAATACTTCCTTTATTCTCGTTGATTTCAGTATAATTAAACAACATTATTACTTTGGAAATAATAAATTTATAAACATTGATTTTGATCCATTCTCAGCTCCACCAAAGTCTAAAAATATTCCTGATCTGAGCTTCTTGTCCTATGAGTCACGATATTCACAGTAACAACCTAATTATAACCCAGAAAAGAGGAAATGACGGAATCGTCATTGTGAGTAACACAAAAAAGGTTTTGTGGATCACTTTCAAATTTAATACCCACATAAACCTTATCGCAAGACAGAACTGGATTGATTTTGGGAAAAGTCAGTGTCATATCTCCGCCACTAGGGGGATTTTTATCACCAAAAAAGAAAAAAACAGTTTTCGGGCCATAGTTGCGATCCGATAAAGTCCAAATTTGTTGAATATGAATCGAATTCAGGAGAACTATCTTCTATATATATAAATATATACATAAATATCATATTTGACTCGAATAGTTCATAGTAACTCACCAGGAGAGCTGTTGTAATTATAATTGACCTGATTTGACGCATCAAGGAGATCTAACCTGCATTTATCATATTTTACTGATAGTTCATATTTAATTTATTTAACACTTTCTCTTAGGAAGGTCAAGTTTTGTCTAAATTCAACTCATCTGAATCGACACAAAGGAAATCTGCCTCGTTCTATTACTTTAACAGCATTATTAAGTTGGAAATAACCAATTTATATGCATTGTAATTATTATCTCCTCAATTTCTGCCCATATCCATATGCCTAATCTCCACTAACGCCGTCGACATCCCTTCCTACAAAGATGGTGACGTGTTAACTTCACAGCAGGCGACAAAAAAAACATTCTGACTTAGAAAATTTGCAAATTTTGACTTTGAATCATCATCAACTCCAACTTTTTTTTTTTTGTCCTATGGGAAGTTTTTGAACACAACACAGATATGTTAATTAAATTAGTGCATTAATTTAGTCAAACATCTCACACAAGTAATTTATTTTGAGTGCTGAAGATGTTCACTACATCACTTTCATGGAAAGGGGCGGGACCTGAGTGAGTGACAGACGGCTCGGTTTTCTGTTGTAAAAATGACCTCATTAAACTCACGGGTGTCAGACATTCAACAGAACTTGTTGGACTTTAACGCGAGCTGCATGTCATTAAAACCCGAGAGCACGACTTCGGAGGTCTTCTTTCTTCCTGTGCGCCAAAAAAAAAAAAGGCTTTCATGGACTTTTATTGTGAATATCTGACAAACAACCGCAGCAGCAGCTCAGACATTCCCACTCCTCCACTATGGGAAGATTTCCCGACACTCCCTTCTTTTTTTTTTCACTCATGGTCTCGGTCCTACAAACCCTGCAGGCCCTGATTCCTCAGAGAGGGCTGTGGTCCGGCAGACAGGAAGCAGCTTGAGAGAAGCCCAGCAGTCAAGGCTGTGGGAGGGCAGAGGACAGAGCGGGAAAAACAGGGGGATTTCCTCACATGGACTTTCATCAAAAGTGTCTACTAATCTATTTCTTTAACGTTTGAGTGATTAAAGGGGCTGGAACCGATAATGTTGGCGCTGCACTCTGATCGGCTCTGATACCTTCAGAGTCCACAGTCATCTGGTTCCTTGTTGTCCCAGTTTGCACCACGCCGTCTACCCAATCCTCCTTTATGCAAATGAGCTGCCTTTAAAAAAAAAACACATCAACTTTAAAATGGATTTACTTAATCCAGTCATGGGAGCGGTTTCCACTTAACTTAGATATTATTAGAATCCTTATTTAATAACCTTATTAAGATGGAAAAATAACGCCGCTTGATTTATGGGATTGTTTTGCTCGGGGAACTACGCTAAAGAAGAAAATAAACTTTAGGCCACTTCTTATATTTTACTTTAAGTGTGTTGATCGTGTCCAACAGGAAGTGATCCAGGACACAATGTAGAGTTTTGATTTTTGGATTCAGGCGTTACTATTAAGTTGTGTCAAATCAATCAACTTTTTGTGGCTTTAACAAATCTTAAAATTTAAGTTACGCCTTTTAAAGTGGACTAAGTTTGAAAAAAAACTAACACAGATTTATTGAATGGTACATTTATTTAATTCAGCAACTCACACAGAATTCCCCTTTTTTTAGTGAAGGTCACAAATAGACTTTAGGCGTGATGTTTGTCCAGGAAGCTATTAAGAGATAAGGCTAAAAAAAGATTTTCTGGACGGTGATGCTGAAGGATTTGAAGATAAAATTGAATTGTAACAATTTTTATTTATTTTTTTTACAATTTTTATCACCAAAAAAAACAGTTTTCAGGCCATCGTTTCGAAACAGTTGGTCCGATTAAGTCCAAATTTGTTGACTATGAATCAAATTCTGGATTTTTATCTTGAATATATCATGTTTTATTTTAATAGTTCATATTTAATTCACCAGGAGAGCTGTTTTTTTTAATTAATTAATTAATTTCTTTTACAAAAAACACGGTTTTTCATACATAACGTCCTAATAGTTGTTCCGATTTACTCCAAATTTACCGGATTCGAACCGCATCAAGGAGATCTAACTGTTATATATAACATATTACTAATAGTTTATATTCTAATTACTGAACAGTTTCTCATCGGAACCTGTTCGGTCCAGTTTTTGTCTAAATTGAAGGAAATCTGTCTTGTTTTATTGCTGAGCTCGGAAATTCTAGTTATTCTCACTGTGGGATGTGACCTTAGAGCAGACTGCTGACTCCACAGAAATAGTTAGGCTGATTCCATATGGACTGTTTGAGATTATTTATGAGTCACATTTAATTTGAGGAGAACTCTTCACAATGTTAAAACTCAACAAGTGTATTTGGGACCAACCCTTTTTTAAATCAAGTCAGACCATATGAAAATAAATGAACCCAATCGACCCCTAAAATATATTAAATTTGAACTAATCCATGTATATAAATTGAATCAACCCTAATAAATCAATCTTACCCAATCCAAGTATATTAGATTAGACCAACATGATTGCCTGGTACTGAAAAAATAAACAAACATTTAATCATGCGGGAATACTGACTGATGAAGATTAATGAGGATCACTCAAAAAGACGTTTTTTTCTTTTTTCTTTTTTTTTAGGGGGGGGGTTCTGGTGGAGTTCTGAGATGAATAACTGACAGCTCTGTGATGCTCCGGAGGGGGATCTCCGCCTACTGTGTCTTTAAAGTCGTGCGGAGGGGAGTCCATACTGAAGAAAGGAGGGGGCTGCTGTGCGCCAGTTGGAGGTGTCTGCCTGCCGCAGCAGCTCTGGGTTGACAGTAGGGATCGCGTCTCCATGCTTGAGCAGCGAGATTCGGCGCAGTTTGGTGGACCGAGCAGAAGCGGTTCCGGACAGAGACTCATCGGACCGAGGACACGCGGATGGACAGATGGAATACTGCAGCCGGAATTAACTTGCCAGCGAGGAATCCGTGGATATAATGGGGAACTCGGCACCTAAACCTTTAATAGGTGAGGTAGTTGTTGGTTTTGTCACGCAGCAGTCCCGTCTGTGGATCGGCACTGATGCACATGGCTGGTTCTGATCCCCTCTCCGCTTCGGCGCCGCGCACAGACGCGCGTCTGATCGCGGGGAGGTGAGCGTGATTCCCGGGGAGCGCGTCCGCACGAGCCCACCAGCAGGCGCGTCTCCCTGAAAAGCTGTCATCTGCAAAAAAGCAATAAAATCCAGCTTTTAATGGAAGCTAGATAAAGAAGAAAAGAAAAAAGTAGGTTAAAGATAATCGTGATGAAAGCAGAAGCATCATCCAATAAAAGTAATATATCCAGAAATAATCCCATACAAAGATAAAAGATACTTCCATCATAAACTCTTTAGTTTGATATTTTAGAGTTAGATTATCGTTTTAAACCCCCTCAAAAATAATTCGTTGAATCAACATAGCAATGATTTTCACTTAGGATATAATTTAATCATCTTATCTCGCTTCAAGAAGTCTTCTGTAAAAAAAACGACTCTTCCTAAAATGGGCTTTGTTTGAAAAAGGCCAGACGGATTTATTATTTAGATTAAATGTAGGTGCATTTATTGAGTCTAACAGTTCACAACGTCCATCATGGAGATGAAAGATAACGTACTGCTGCATGACTGTATCAAGCAGTTGCAAAATAATCTGGTTTAATTGGATTAATTAATATTCTCCAATGACCTAAGCTGAAACATGAATCAAAGTATTTGTCATTTATTTTATTTTACCTTAACTGTGTTAATCCTGTTTGACAGGAACTAATCTAGAACTTTGTCAGTGTGCAGGTTCTGATGATAAAATCCACTCACTGCTGCCAAGTCCTGTGGAAACATTTATCTTTTGTGGCTTAAACAAGTCTTACGTTTCATTTAGTTTGAAGTCTATTTTAATTAGCTTGAATATTGCTGCATTTATTTAATTCAACAACTCGCAAACTTCGTTGTTCATTGGGTAATCGCAATATGAGCAGTTTAACGTGGATTATGAGTATTCAGCTAATAAAACCTGAGATACATAGATTTTAAAAAAAGAAAATGCATTTCCTTTAATTAACTTAACTGTGTTTGTTTTGTCCAACAGGAATTACTGAAGGACAAAACCTTAATGTACTGCTTTTATTGTGTTATTCACCCAGAACTGTTAAATCCTGTCAAATCATTCATATTTTATTTCATGCTGCACCTGCTAAAGTTTGAAAAAACTAACACATATTTTAACGAGATGTTGTTTAATTAGATTTCTTGAATCAAGCGGCTCACAGCATTAAAATGTTTGGCTCATTATGTTTGCAGTAACATTTCTCTTAAATGCTGTGAAAAGGCACAATCAGACGTGAAAAGTATCCAAATTACTCGACGTGACCACATCATGTGATCTCATCTCTTCTTCTCTTACGTACTACTTCCTGTTTTGTGTTATTGTCTGAATTTTTTTTCCCCTCTCTATGTTCTCTTTTTCCTAAAAAAATGGGATTCCTTTGAAAATAATCCGGAATAAAAGACAACTCTAATCTGAACAATGAACCTTCATACAACTTTATGCATATACTCTGATATGCTGTCAGTCACAAAGGGGTCGCAAGCCAGTGTAGTTCTAGTACCGGCACCGGGTCAGGTTGTGTCAGGAAGGTCATCCGATGTAAAACCCATGCCTTAAATCAATATGTGGAACAAGACGATCCGCTGTGGCGACCCCTAAAGGGAGGAAGAAGAAGACTGTGCTGTCCGTCAGTGTTGTGTAGTAATGTGAAGAATCTGGCCGGTCTTGTGACGGTAGTGAGTTATTCCTGAACTTGGGACCAGATCTTCGGCACCAGTTTTTGCATAAAGCTGTCATTATGTGCTCTGTCCTTTCAGAACCTCATAAAGCTCATTGTTGACAATCAGTTCCTCATATCACTCTGATTCAGTGTCTGTTACACTCCCACGCCCCCAGCAGATCCACTTGGCAGCTGGATGATGCCAACAGAACCATCTGATCTAGGGATTGGTCTGAGAACAGTTTGTCACTGAGGAGCAGGAGCAGTTGTAGTTTGGACTTAATTGCGTCCTTATGAGTTCACTACAGGAAAAAAAAATCTGTTTTTACAGGTTCACCACTTGTTGCATGGTCAATTTTACATTCATGGACTCTGACTGACAACACTGAGGTGTTTTTCAGGAGAAATCCATCAAAGATGCGACAGAACGGAACCTGAAATTCCTTCGTATTTAGCAGAGGCTCTGAGAAAAACGGGTTACAGTAAGATGAGCACAAACAGCCTGAGAGAATAAAGAGCCTGATCGTCTCGTGGCCAAAGATATCTCTGACGAATGCACATAATTTGGCTCTCAGAAATGCTTCCTTGCCAGCGCGGATTGTGGAGTCTTATGATTATATTCGTTGTGTTTTTTTTTTTCATAAGAGGAATGCTGCTTTTATCTAAAATGGATTGATCCTTGTGTGGTAACGCTGCAGGACCACTTGCTAGAACATTTATCTTTATGCAGCCTCTCATTGGAATTTCACTGTTTCATCACTTTACACTCATAAATCCAAGAAGAAGGGATTTTTTTTTTTTAATTAGCCGACAGGGGCTAACTTCAGGAAAACACATATAAATAGAGGAAGCATAAGCAAATAAAGAAAACATCTTCATCAATTTGACGAGACAGGCGCGCTACAAAAGCCACAACACATTAAGAAAAACAATCTGCAAAAGCCACAAGACAACGGAAGCGTTTACGGAGGAAACTTAAAACCCAACGCGCTCTTTTAATGCTTCATTTAGTGACTACCACAGATATAACACACAAACATTTCATGTTGTTTTGATTAGCCGTGCTAGCTTAGCTGAAGTCCCAGGCTGTGCGGTCATGTGACTTAGAACGAAACGTTAATCAACATCGTGTAAACTGCAAATAAACTTAATAATGACGCCATCATGCACAGAAGCCGGAGCTGCAGTGAACAAGGTGTGTTATTCTTGGTTAAGAAAACTCTTAACCACCATCACGCTAACTGACTTCAGTTGTCGCCATGGCAACGTGTACGCAAAGATATAAAAGCTGTTATTTCTTTAGCTTTGGGTTCTGTACATGTTAAGGTCATTATTATTACGTTCATTTGCTATTTTCACGATGTTGATTAACGTTTTATTTAAGTTAAGCTAAGCTAGCACGGCTAATGAAAAACATCGTGAAAAATCAGTGTATTGTATCTTTTTTACCTGCTCCTGCGTTGTCAAACCGATGAAGATGTTTTCTTTATTTACTTGAGCTTCATCTATTTATGTGTTTTCTTAAGTTTGCCCCTAACTGCCACCGTTTAAAAAACAAAATCCATAAGTTTGTGAAATCAAATGTTTGCGTGTTAAATCTGTTTTAGTCACTAAACGAAGCATTAAAGTAGGTGTGTCGGACGTGCTTCACTTTTAAGGGTCGTCTGTAAACGCTTCCGATGTGTTGTGGCTTTTGCAGATGGTTCTTCTTAATGTGCTGTGTTGGGGCTTTTGCAGCGCTCCTGCATTGTCAAGTTGATGAAGATGTTTTCTCTAAGTTGGATTCCAACAGTCCGCCTTCAACCTGTGTCTCCTGATGAGGAAAAATACATTTTCCCCAGCTGGTAGTCATAACTGACATTGGTCCCGCCCTACTTAGTCTCTCACGCAGTAGAAGGATGTTGCAGTCCTGCAAAGCATCCACTATTGAAAAAAATAAAATAAAAGTACTCCATGGTATTTGACAAACCCCAAAAGGTCATTTAACAACTTACCATTGTTCTGAAGGATTTCCAGAATCCATCCCAAAACCATTTCCAAAGCTACAAACCCTCTTTTACGCAAGATGTGAAGGATTTTAACGAGTTTTTGTTATTTGTTTGTTATTTGTTGTTAGTATTTACAAATATCATTTCCTCCTAGGTTTTTATTTCTGTAATTCACTAAATCTAATAATCTGTAACATGAATTTGAAAAAAAACTAATTTGAATATTCCACATTATGTAGTGTTTTTACATTTTTCTGCAAAGCTGTGTGTGTTTTTATACACAAGACAAACACACGTCTACAAAAACAGATCCGTAGAACCACAAGAACCACTTTTTCACATTGTACAACAAAGCCTACGCCGTCATCTCCTACGGCGAGGGTGTATCCATGAAAAGCCCCCAATCCCCTGCGTTGTACAAGCAATCCCACTGATTGAACTCTTCAAATTAAATCTGACTCATTAACAATCTCAAACCAAGTCCATATTGACTCAACCGAACTATTCAAACTGTAATTCGACATAGAATATGCTCTAATCCCATACTGACTCCATAATGATGCTGAATACAGGTAATTAAATAGTTTTTCTGCACCCAGAAATAAAAAACAGATGGTTATAATAAGGCAGATTTCGTTGTGTTAATTCAAATTTAGACACAACTGGACTTATGGTTGGTAAAGCGATTGACGAGAAACTGTATTTTCCATTAAAGGTTCCCCGTAGTGACTGAAATACAAACTATTATAGTGAATTAATATACAACAAAAACATCCTTGTGTAGATGTCCGCCATCGAATCATGTGCAGAAACTTTGGACTGAATCGGACCAACAGCTGAGAAATGATGGCTCGGACCCAAAAGCTCCCCCTTTTTGGTCGAACTACCAATCCAGTTCTTCCTCGCATTAAGGTCTATGATGGTATAAAATTAGACAAATTTTTTTTTTCAATTTGTTGACGCGAAGGATCTGCGGCGGTGAAGTCGATTGCATGATAATCCTGACTTTTCGGGGATATAAATAGACATCCACCTTCAGCGGGGCAGCAGGGTGGTGCAGCAGGGTGGTGCCGTCTGTAAGTTCCGTCCAGGTACCCCAGCTTCCTCTTCCCACAGTCCAAAACATGCGATATGGGTGACTGTAAATTTCCCGTGTTGGGTACCCCGACGACCTGGGGGTACCCCACCTCTCGCCCAGTGTCGGCTGGGATAGGCTCCAGCGTCGTCATTACAGAAAAATCTCCAGAAAAAAAATTCCTTCATCTGCTCTCATCGTTTGGAGTAAGAGTCAAAAAAATGGATTTGAAACAGGTTTTTTTTTGTTTTTTTGTTTTTTTCCATGGATCGGGTGGAAATTGGTTTTAACGGATTATTACCAGGTTTTTTTTATTTTTTATTGGAGAGTGTCTCACAGGCTGTTCATTGGTCAGGAAATCGAACCCTTTGCTCTGTGACTCCAGTGAAATGCCAACACTCTGCGTGCAGCACAGACGGGGAATGACATCGATGGCGGGCTGTGCCTCACTGCGCGACTATTCCTTTCATCTAATAATGGCCGCTGTCTAAATCCGTCTTTATTGTAGGTCCTCTAAGTCCAGGCTGCCAGTACATCACTTTATCATCAAAGCTTTACCCTCAAAACGTTTCCCACCCAAAAAATATACACCCCCCCCCCCCTTTCCTTAAGCCAAATTGCCAAAAGTGGAAAAAGAAAAAAGAAAAAGAGGGTTTGCACGTCTTCTCTTATATAGTAACACATATGTTTACGCCTGTTTGCAGATGTTCCCGCTCTTGTCTGATAGAGTTTAATCCACGTTAATGTCAAATTGAGGAAATCTACTGCGGAGCCTTGAATTATCCTCCACTACAGGCAAACAGTTAATCAGGAAATGCAATCACTTTGTGGTCCCTGAAGAGAAAAAAACAACAAAACTCCTCTACGTCTATTTGATAACCGAACCGAACAACCATCGACGGCTTTAACCTTATTTAATATCAAAGCCAGACTAAAAAAAAACACCTCATTATCTGATCTGTGGGTGAATGTTCAGGTTCTTCCTGATTGCCTCCTGATTCATTTTCATTTGTTGTTTTTTTTGTTTTTTTTATGCTAAATAAATGAGGACATGAAGAAGGAATCAAAAGCGGAGCCTTTTGTTGGTATTTCATTCCTGACTGGGTTCTGTGTAATTCATTTTCCACTTCTGAATATAGCTGTTGAGGAATGAAAGGAGCTTTTCAGGGTTTGTTGACGCTCCAGGCCAAAAAGCCTGTAAATAAGAAGACTTATTATGTCTGTGCTATTGACTTTCTGTCAAGTTTTTAAATGTTTTTACTCCTCTGTGATGCTATTAATGCAGGCATGGCTAAAATCTGTGTGGCTTTGATATTATCCTAATGTCATTTTTATGTTTTCCCACTGGTAAATATGTACAGTTTGTCTAAATGTAGGTTTTATTACGCCGATATAAATGGCCCAGTTTAATGCGGTATGGAACCTGATTTGGGACAGTTTGCGTTTCTATTTCTGTACTATAAATGTGGTTTACACGGTAGAAAAAGTGAATTTACTGTGCTTGTTTGAGAGGATTCATGGTGTCAGTGTGGGAAAGGAAGTGTGTTCGACTGAGGCTCCTTTACATAACTGGCCTCTGCTCTGCTGAAACAAACCTCTGGCAAAGTTCCTGTGTCTGGCTCTCCCCCCCCCCCCCCCGCAATTTCTGCCATGCCTGTCCCCATTCCATGTTCTTTAATTTGGCTGATCAGGTTTAGTCATTAATGATTCTCCCGCCAACAGACGCGACCTTGCAACAACGCCCGGTGGCCAGCAGGCAGTACTACACCCTGCCCGCCAACGCCGCTGGTGCGGAGAGGAGAACCTCAGCCCCTCCGGTCATCGTGAACGTGGAGTCGCCCCGCTTTCACCCCCACGCCAAAGGCAAGAACATCAGGCTGGACGGGCAGCTACGCCGCGCCACCCGCAAAAACAGCTTCTGTAACGGAATCACGTTCAGCCACAGGCCCGTCCACCTCTATGAGAAGGTTAGTTAGTATCAACCGAGTCACAGGGCTACCATCCTGCAAAGACCTCCACCGAGGTTCACAAACATAACCACACCCTCATCACACCTCTTCAAACCCGCTGCCCTCTAGGGGGCACTAAAGGTCTATCTAACTTTTTATTACTTTTTCTGTGTAAATATTTATATCCCAGAAAAGTCTGCGGGTTTCATGGAATCGCCCGCCGCAGCGCTTTTGTGTTGAGGCGATAACTCCAAAAAATATTTCACGGATCATTTTCAAATTTCATAAACTGTCAGACCTTAGAAAGAGGAAGAAGTGGATTGATTTGGGGGAAGTTCAGTTGCATATTTCTCCCATTAGGGGAAGCTTTTTCTCCAAAATCATAGTTTTCAGGCCATAATTTTCTCAACCGTTGGTTTGATTTAGTCCAAATTTTCTGAATCAATTCGAGGAAATTTATGTTGATGTTTGTATAAATATAAGAAAGAATTGATGTATGAATCGTGTTTTCACTCACTAGGAAAAACTTCTTTTTTCTTTTTTTTTTTTACCAAAAAAGACTGTTTTTCGGAAACAGATTCTTAACTGTTGGTAAGATTTAATCCAAATTTGATGCATATGAATCGACTCCAGGAGATGTATGTATGTTGTATATAATACATTTTACTCTAATAGTTCTTATTTTACTCACTAGGGGGAGTTTTTTTTTTTTTTACAATAAAACAAATTCGCCTTACTCCAAATGTGGTGCGTCTGAATCACCTTGTGGAGATCCATCTAAATTTTATTCACTACGGGCTTATGGTTGTTTTTTTAACCAAAAAACAGTTTTAATTTCACGTTTAATGTGGGGAGATCAAGCGGGGGGATTGCTTGTACAAAGCAGGAGGGATGTTTTTTAGGGATATACCCCTTGCTGTTTCAAACGGCAGCATTTAGGTATTTACTTATTCTGTGTAAATATTTCTCGTCTTTAACTCGATCCTCTGTTTCTTGATTTTTATGATTCGCCGCACATTGTGCATTAAACTATTCTATTCTGTTAAGTTCTAATCCCCTCCCTGCCTTCAGGTGCGTCTTCGCCTGACTGGCGTTCACACTGGTTGGAGTGGAGCGCTACGCTTCGGTTTCACCAGTTTGGATCCCAGCGAGTTGGTCACTGCAGACATCCCCAAGTACGCCTGCCCTGACCTGGTGACCCGGCCCGGATACTGGGCCAAGGCTCTCCCAGAACGCCTGGCCCTGAAAGACAACGTGCTGTCGTTCTGGGCCGATCGTCACGGACGCGTTTTCTACAGCATCAATGAAGGGGAGCCCATTCTCTTCCACTGCGGGCTCAGCATCGGCTGCCCACTGTGGGCCATCATAGACATCTACGGCATCACTCAGGAAGTCACACTCCTCGGTGAGAGCGCCTACGTCACAAAAGAACATTTACATTTTTAGTTTACTATTCTCCCGCCGCTTTTGTTGGTCACCTGACAAGTTCCAAACATCTTTGAAACATCAAAACATCATGTCAGTCCCGGATGTCTCTCCTGCTTCCCCCGATATTTACTCTTATTTAAAGGTGCAGTGACTGAGTTTCACCTCCACCACGGAAATTCATCGTGTATAACATCGCAACCACTGACTGATTAAAACATGTACATGCACAGAGCAGCAAAACCATTATGACATACAACTGCACAACTGCCAAAACATTACGACCGCTGACAGGGGACCCCGCGAACGCATATCAGCAAGAACATTATAACCATTTTAAACTTATTTTACACATTCTATTCAACTATTTAATGTTAGTGATAATCATGTGTCTCTCAAACCTTCTTCATCTTATGATTATTGTTCTTCAGAGCCTTCCAAATTCTTCATCTTACTCAAAATCCTCCTTTTTTTTCATCTAAATTTCAAATCGGCTCTACGGCATCCGGCATTCGCTCCCGCGATTACTTCAGGAATTGCTTTTTTCCCAGTTCCCACTTTGAATCCTCTCTTTTAAAAGAATACTAGTTGGACTGGGGCAAGCAGACGATGACTCATCGAGCTTTTTTTCACAACTGGTCACGGGTCTGTGCACAATCCAGCATCGTAATTCACATTCACTGAATAAAATGCTGAGTGATGGATGTTTCGACTTTCAGATGCCGCCAGGAAGCCAAATATTTTTGGCTATGCTATTTTTTTTACTTTTTATTGTCAACACATTCACAGCTAATTTAAGCCGCTTCAGGGAGCAGCTGCGCCGCGAGGCTCTTATAGACTGGAGGACGGTGAAGTGGGATGAGAAGGTAGAGGAGGTGACGGCGTCTTAGTTGCTGAATTCGGCCGAACTGGTCCAGAACAAAAAAAACATCAAGATGAACGGGATCTGGACCTGAACTGATTATGTCCCTCTCCTAATCGCTTTCCCTGCCTCTCCTCCTGCTACTTTCTCATGTTTTGTCATTTTCTCCCTCCTCCAGCACCCTCTTCCCCTCTTCCCCTCTTCCCCTCTCCGGGTGTGTTTATCTTCAGTCTGACAGGAGCTGTGGCCATGTTTGGTCAATACGGCACATCCCAGGAGGTTTGGTGAGGGGCCAATGCACTCAACCGCTCTAGGGATCACTAGAAATAGTAATAAAGGAATGTATCATAAGTCAAAAGGGATCTATGAACGCCAGACTTGTTCATACCAGTCCTTCACACACAGAGGAATCCAGCTTTACTATGAGCTGGAGAGGAGAGCGCTCATGACGAAGAGAAAGGACCTGAAATGTTCAGATGGCGTAGATTTCCATTGTTGCTCAATATTTTATTACGTTGGATCATTTTAAAGGAAAGAAGTCTGATAAAATAGTAAAAAAAAATGCTGAAATGCTGAAATTGTTAATTCCAACCGAACCCACAGAAGCCAGTCTGAAAGAAAAAACAGAAGCCAAAACACACAACTAACAATAAATGATGAGACCACCCTCTCCTCGAGAACATAAACTCTCTCACCACACAGAGGCTGCCAGCCGACACACTGACCGCCGCTTTTAAAGACCAATTCCTCCAATCACCAATTAGCTTCAGCTGCAGCTTCTCTCCACGGGAGGTGAGGAGGAGGGGGGGGAGGGGGGGGGGCCGAAAACCTTCCACAAAATACACACACTCCCTTAGAAGAAAAAGTTGCAATCTTTTTTTTTTCAGATGGAGCTCTGCGTACACCAAGCTCGCAGCGGTCCATCAGAACCACCATTGGAACTGTTTTTCTATTCGCCCCAAAACACATAGCCGTGAAAATATTCAACCTTTCTATGTCGTATTGCAGATGTCTGCCTGAAATGATCCCAACATTCCTTCATTCTCCTCACTGACCCGAGCCGCCTTGTGACGGATCATGTGATTCCGATGATATGTACAAATCACATCATTGTTGTTGTTGTCTTCCTCGGCAGAGAGCTCGTTTGCCGAGAGCGTTGGATCCAGCTGCCTCAGCGCGGCCCGTCTGAGCGCCTACCTGCCCCAGAGTAACCACGACTCCGCCAACTACAGCAACAATCAGCTGGAGAACAACCAGGCGGCTGCTGCCAAGATGGCCAACCTCCAGCTCAGTAACTACACGCAGCTCATCCCCTGCTGCTCCAACACCTCCTCCTCCTCCTCCTCCTCCTCCACGCCGGCGTCATCCGCCTCCACTGGATTCAACGTACCCAGGGTTCTCCGGGGCTTTCCTTCCCCGCTGGAAAATGACTTGCACTTTCACCCAGTCCACGGTTCTGATGTCATCCTCTCTGCAGAACGCTCAGCGGCGTGCATCCACTTTCTGGACAGCAGTCGGACTCTGGTGTTCAGCGACCGGCCGCTGCACCCGGGTGAGACTTTATACGTGGAAGTTGGCCATCTGGGCCTGCCGTACTTCGGAGCGTTGTTGTTTGGTTTAACTTCCTGCGACCCGGCGAATCTGCACGCCGGGGACCTGCCGGCGGACCCTGAGGTTCTCCTGGACCGCAAAGAGTACTGGGTGGTGCACCGCGGCTTCCCCGTGCCTTGCTCAGGGGATGTGCTCAGCTTCAGCCTGCTACCCAGCGGAGAGGTGCATCATGGGGTGAACGGAGTGGTGCGCGGCCGCCTGCTCTGTGTGGACTCCTCTCAGGTGCTGTGGGCCTTCTTCACCCTCCACGGCGCCGTCAACAGACTCAGGATATTAGGTGAGCTTCTCGGTTTTTGCACTGGCACAGTGACGATGTCGTGAAGCAGGTTTTTTTTTTAATGGAACAAATGGAAAACCTGGAGCGAAAGTTCCAGGTTTCCCCCCCCCCCCCACTAGAAAGCAGACAAGCCCTAAAAATACCTTCAATCTTCAATTATCTGTGAGTCTATTTCTGGGCTCCAGACAGAACCTGCGACTTTATTTTTCCCACACTGAAGGAATGCCGTTGAAGTAGTTTAAATCTGAACGTCTGTTCAATTCAGAGCTTTGACCCGTCTGTCCCACTTCCACTGCTCCCACCAACCCTCCCAGCTCAGAACCCGTCTGCAGCCGCTGCGCTGGTCAGCGGGTGGAGACGGGTTCTGAGCTTGCTCTCCTACATTTCGAGGACCGTGTACTGGAAAGACTGTAACTACAGTTAAATATGAAATATACAGTCCTTTCTGAATGCCTCCTTTAAAGGCTCTAGACCCGTCTGATTGTCTGGCTTCTGTTCACGCCGATTTATCTTTGTGACGCAGGAACTCTGCGGCCCAGTCCTCCCTCCACGTCCCCCAGCACCTCCCAGAGCAGCAGTCCAGACGACAGCGACTCAGACCTGGCCTTCAGTGTCAACAGGTCCTCCTCCGCCTCTGAATCCTCTCTGGGTAGGTTGACTGAAAACCTTATTTTACGCTTTATGCAGATGGAAAAAAATAAATAATTTGTTGAATATACAGAATTTTATCGTGTCAAGTGCTTAACAGAATAATTTAATCTAGATCTAGATATGTTTTTTTGGTTAAATACTTTTAAGTTGAATATATATATGAATATTTTTTGCATTTAAAATTGTATTTTATAATCTTTGTGATATTATTTTTTAAATTATTTTTTATTAAAATTTTCTTTATTAATTTAAAAAAAAAATTCAATATAGTTTGATTGTCTATCTTACATCGTATTTATTTTATTTTTTTAAAGTTTTAAATAATATATAATAATGTGTAATATATGAAAACTTGAACTCAACTTAACTTAACTTAAACTTCTTAACGCCATAACTCAAAATCTATTTCATGGGTCATTTATGGATCATGGATCATATAGACAAGGAAGAACTGGAGGGATTTTATGAAAGGTCAGTTGCATATATTCACCACTAGTGGGAGCTTTATCTCCAAAAGTTGTCCCTATTTATTCCACAGTTGGTCCCTTTTAATCCAAATTTGGTTCAGGTGGATCAAAACAGGCTCATCTGTCTTGTAAATATTATATTTTATGTCAAACCCTCATGAATGAAACTCTAATACTTCTTATCTTACCCACTAGGGGTTTCTTTCTTTTTTTTTTTTTTTACAGAAAAAACACTTTACATAACTTCACATTTAATTTGAGGAGTTCAGTCAGGGACATTTTTCGTACAACGCAGGGGATTGGGGGCCCTTCGGGAATATATACCCTTGCTGTTTTATGGTATAGTTTTAGAGTCTTTACACAAGTACAGGTAGAACGTCCAAACCACCACTGACCCGAACAATGTGACGGCATGTCTGTGGAGGACCTTCTTTTTTTTCTTCTTCTTATGAAACAAATTACATTTGTACATTTTAAGCCAATAAAGAAATATTAAATAACACGTTAATATCTTTCAAAGATAAACCACTTTACAAATTATGCCTGGCATTTTTCCCATTTTTGGTTACTTAGAGGAGATTGGTTTGTATGAGCGGGTGGGCCTCCCGTCAGATATACATACAATATACATATAAATATATATATATATGTATATATAAATATACATACAGATAGACGTACTAGCAGGAAGGACCTTCCTCACAACCCTCAAATTTACTCGCTGCCTTTCCCACAATTCCTGAATCCCTTTAATATCAAGTTTATGTAAAATTTATTTTAAGAGCGCTCAACAATGGACACAAGACGGTGCAAATATTTTAGTTTAGTAGTACAATTAAAATTTTTATTTTTTTAAATCCAAAAAATCTAATAATTATATTAAAAAAAACATTTTTTTTTAATATATTTTTGTATATTTTTCATTTTAGTTTTTAACCCCCCACAACGCCTGCTTTGAAATCCTACGTCGTTTTCATTTCTTGACTTCTTAAGCCAAATTGAAGACAGCCTATATGTTTATTGGTCCTTTTAATATAAGCTTTTATTTTGTTGTTTTTTTGTAGGACTGTGTTCTTCATCAACTGCAAAGCACTTTAGTCAACTCTGTTGTTTTCCAAATGTGCTTATAAATAAAGTTCGGTTTAGAAATGTTTTTAGTTTCTTCTTTTTCTTAAGCTGTCTGCACAAATATTTATTATTTATTTAGTGACAAAATCAGAGGAAAACGTTTCTGGATAAAACCCGCATTCGGTTTTTGTTCTTCTGGGCGTTTGAAGTTTCTAAAAATAATGGAAAAGTGAGAGAATAAGTAAAAATATATATTATTTTACTTTTAGTAAATCACACACGTTTAGATGATCATTCCTGAATATATAGACCGAAGAATTAATCGACAAAATATGAGTTCATTAATCCATCGTGAATCAGTTAGCAGCATAAACACGTTCTGTTTATGCCAATTATAGATAATTTAGTCCGGGTAAATAACAGCAGGGAGGATATTTATCTGTTTTATGCAGTGGTGGATGAAGATTTTAGAGCCTGTACTTGAGTAAAAGTACTAGTACCACACTGTTAAAATACTCCATTACAAGATACGGAAGAATTATCAGGAGGATGTACTAAAAGTTTCAAAGTAAAAGCACTCATAGTGCAGTAAAATGATCCTTCATTTATCCTGGGATTACTATTACTGTTGCATTCAAGTGCAAGTCGAGTTACTAGTTACTAGTGTTAGTAACTTCATGATGTTTAGTGGGTTATGCGATGAGGTCATCATTTCCTGTTTACGGCGTCTCTGACCCGTGAGAGCCGCGTGTCTCTAAGAAGTCAGCTTTTCAGAGTTTGGAGCCATGTTTGGTCAAAACGGTTCAGCCTTTTGTGACATTTTCTAAATAATCTCATACTGTTTCTTTTTTTAAGTTGTTTATTTATCTTAAAAAGTAGGACGGTTTCATTTTCAAGCCACAAAGATCAAACTCAATCCTTCATTCTGAATCAAAACATTTTGGCGATACATGACGGATGTTAAATATTGTAATCTGAAAAGTAACTGGTAACTACAGCTGTCAGACAAATGTAATGGAGTAGAAAGTAGAATATTTCCTTCTGAACCGTAGTGGAGTACGCACACGTATATATATGTACTAAGTCACTGGTGTTTAGTAATTAAGTACATTTACTTTATTAGATTATTTACATTTAATACTACTTAATGCTTCTTCTCTGCGTCATTTATCTGACAGTTGTAGTAACTAGTTACTTATATATATATATATATATATATATATATATATATATATATAAACATGTTTTATATATATATATGCATGTATATATATATAACATGTGTATTTTTATTTTTGTGTATGTATTTTTCCTTTTTTTTCATCTTTTTTCTTCCTCTTTATATATATATTTAAATATATATATATATATGTATTTAAATATATATATGTATTGATATACCATATGGATTATATTTTTTAATTTTTTTTCTAATATAAATGATAAGAAAAAAAGTTGTTTTTAAAAAAAAATGTATATAAAAATACACGTGCATTTAAATAATGGAATAACCTTCATAACATAAAAAGAAGACATGGTGTGTGCTTAGATTCCAGGTTTCAAACACCGGAGACAAATGCAGCAGTAACAGTAATCTCAAACCTAAACCTAAAATCAGCAGTTTTTACTCTTCATACTTTAAGTACTTTTTGCAGATAATACTTACAGACTTTTATCTAAGTGAGGTTTCGAACCCTTTCACTTGTAGTGGAGTATTTTCACGGTGTGGTATGAATACTTTAGCACACCTGAGTACTTTAATCCTCCACTGAACTTATTTACCACCCACCACTGGTTTTATGTGCATGTGTGACCATTTCTCCCTTCCCTCCCAGTGACTGCTCCCAGCTCCCCCCTGAGTCCTCCCCTCTCCCCGGTGGTCACCGCCTCAGGGCTGCCCTCTGCTGGCAAAAACGGAGAATGCACCGTCTGCTTCGACCAGGAGGTGGACACCGTCATCTACACCTGTGGACACATGTGTCTGTGCAACGACTGCGGGCTGAAGCTGAAGAGGCAGATCAACGCCTGCTGTCCGATATGCAGGAGGCCTATTAAAGACGTCATCAAAACATATCGGCCGTGACGGACCGGACCGTTTAATCGGGGGGTTGCTCTGAATCACACTGCTGGACGCCACCTGTGCACCGTTCTCAGGCCTGGTTGGAATCGGATCCTGGAGATAAGACAGACAGAACCTGGATATAACTGTGCCTGTATTCCGTTTGGATGTGTGTGCATCACTTGTGGATCGAGGCTGGGCTCTCCAGACATAAAACTGGGATCGATCCACCTCCTGAACACAAAGACTGCAAACATGAGCTCCTATATTTTAGCTAAGAAAGAACAAATGAGCCGCCGCCGCCGCCGCCGCCGCCGCGCTCCCGTTTCATATTTCCGTGACTCTTATGTCAAATGTATTTGTGGCGCGGGAGACCCTGCTGTACATACTTTGTCTCCAGCCACGTTGTCAGAATATACCAGCCGTAGAACGCGACTTCTAGTGCCTTCGACTCGTCTGAATAAGTAATTATGCTAAGAGTACTAGCCATATTTTACACGTCCAGCAGACACAGCAGCTTTTGGAAAGAGGGGGGATGTAAATTGACTTTTATTCTGTTCAACGGTGTGCTCGTTAATAAAAGTATGTTCGGAGCGGACTCGATGAATAATCAGTTTTTTTCTCATTAAAAGACGGATTAAAGTGTCGTTAAGAAAGTGAAAGTGTGTAATTACAACAATCAGGTTCTCTTTGTGGAGTTTAACGGTTTTAGGGACATTTTCTTTTTCCACCACAGAGGGACACACTCCTTATTTAATTCTGATTAATGAAGCTTATAGTGTTCATTATTAGATGAAGGATATGCAAATTAGAAGAAAAACCCATTTCTACTTAACGTAAAAAAAGTGTCGGGCGTATAAAATCATGGAACAGATATTTGTTACGTACAGTTTTTCTTTTTTCTTTTATTCTTTGATTTATTTCCCACCATCAAAAAACAAAATAAGTGAAAAGAAATGCAAAGGAAAGTAAAAAAAAAGAAAAAAAATCTTGATAGTTTCTATTTAATATTTGTAGTTTCACATTTATAAACCTACAATACAAAAATGTGCTTCTCCTTTGGACCTGTAGGGGTCGCCACAGCGGATCATCTGTTTCCATCTCCTCCTGTCCTCTGCCTCTGTCTCTCCAACCAACTGCATGTCCTCTCTC
Organism: Lophius piscatorius; assembly: GCA_009660295.1. NCBI lineage: Eukaryota > Metazoa > Chordata > Actinopteri > Lophiiformes > Lophiidae > Lophius > Lophius piscatorius. Next base: position 38,915 of record VRLP01002626.1, on the reverse strand, counting down.
ACAACATCCAGAAACCTCCTCTTTGGTCTTTCCCCTTCTTCTCCTGCCTGGCAGCTTCATCTCCTGCATCCTTCTACCAGTAGATCCAATATCCCTCATCTTCACCTGGGTTGTCCCTATAATGTGCTCCTTTCTAATCCTGTCCTTCCTCATCACTCCCAGAGGACATCTGAGCATCTTCTTCTCCGCGCCACGTGGAGGAGGCGTAGATAACAGGAGACAGCTCTGCCTCCTGTCCTCTAGTCAGAGCCTCCGTCTCTAAACCATCCAGCAGAGCTGTCCTCACTACCATCTCAAAAACCTCTCCCTTCACTCCTGCTGCTACTCTTCTGTCACAGATAACTCCTGACACTCTTCTTCGCCCACTCCACCCTGCCTGCACTCGCTTCTTCACATCTTTTCTACACTCCTCATTACAGTTGACCCCCAGTGTGATCGTTGAGGATTAGCTATTTGCTAATCCATTTTGACATTTACTGAATTAGAAACGTCTCAAAGAAGAAACGTGATGCTTTACCTTTTTAAACTTTATCAATACCTGTTATATGTTTGATGGCTGATGTGGAGACAGCGGACAGTTTAACATCTACGTATGGAATGCAGCCCTTTTTGAAGAATAAAGACTAGGCTACAGCTAGTCGTCTCGTTTTCACGAGAAAGGAAAGGAGTCAGGCTCGATGATGAGCTTTCTTCATCCCTCAGAGAACCAGGTAAAGACTGTGGGAGAGGTCCGTGCCTTCATCACCGCCACAGGGTCACAACTGTGGAAACAGGTGGGACTCAAACTACAACCTGAACCCGACCTGCGAGGGGAAATGTGCCGGAAGACATCCAGTCTACCAGAAATATCTAAGAAGGATCCAGCCGCTCTGGACTGAAGACGGGCTCCAAGGTGAAGAGGAGCCGGTGGACTCCTTCATCAACAGCAAGGTGGGAGCTGATGATTTGATGCCTCAGATCAGGGCCATCAGATCTTAGGTCTGCTCTGCTGCATAACTATGTAAAAGCCTGTTTTCCGGGTTTGAATGGATTATGGGTCGCTTCAATGGAGTCCATCAATAAATAATGTAAATATGCAACATTGTGATTTCAGTGACTTTTAGTGGTTGATGGTTTATTGTTTCATAAATGGAAACAATAAAAAAAGACCAAAAGATCTTTTGAAAAGATTATTTTCTCCTCGCTTCAGTTTACTAAGACGAATAGTTGGAGCTAATTTAACCCAGAAGAACCCAGAACCGTTGGACCATAAAGGAGAATCATGGGGAAAAACAATAAATAGTCCAAACACATTTCTGAGATAGTTTTATATATGCAGCTGCTTGTCAGATATCTGTCGTGTAACAGTTGGCTTTTATGGTTATGGCTTTTGAATTGAAAAATAAATCAGAAGGACATTTTATCTTCTATTTATTAGGAGTACAGATTTTTTTTTTTTTTCAATTTTAGTCTTTCAATATTTCTCAAATACTCTGAAACTTTTTATTCATTCATTTATTATACGTAATCGCTCATCCTCTTCTGAATGCCGAGGGGTCGGAGCCCACCCTAGCTGACGGGGGCTTATATCCCTGGATCAAATTTGTTTATGGACACCAAACCATTACTGACAGAGTTTCAAGACGGCACGTCACCACAAGGGGGCGCCACCGCTCCAACCAGCTTTTCTAAAAAATGTTCTTTTATTTAAAAGGCTGCAACACATTAAATATCACCAAAATGTAATCTTCTCTTGGATGTGCCAAATCCACCCATTTCATACAAATCAGTCAATTAGTTTCCCCATAATCTAACAATCAGAAAAGCGCTGAGAAGTGAAAACCACGACCTTGGCGGAGGTAATGAAACTGAGGTCCGATTTACGCGTTCATGACCCGCTGCTTCACTTTGGCAGGAAGAGGGAGAAATATAATACCATAAAATATCATAAAAAAGAAAAATGAGGTGAAGAGAAAACCGTCACTTTACTGTAATTCGTTGACTTTGCGAAGCCTTTTAAGACTTGAAGGCAAAAGTAATCTTATTGCATTTTCATTGAGTGACACAAATTTAGGGCCAATGAAAGTAGAACAGGAGACGACATGAAATTCTACTGCTGGACGAGAACCTTTTCAAAATCCACAATCTTGGTTAGGATGTCACGTTTCTCTTCAGCCGTTATTCTCGTCCACGCTCGCCTGCAGAAAGACTCAAACACCTGCTTTCGTCTCACCTGCGCCTGCTTATGCTAGCTGTGGCCGCGCTAGCATCAAGGTTCTCCGCTTTGGTCCCGCCCACGCCCCCAGGGCTCGTGGGATGCGTCACTGCCGGCGCCATAATAGGTCGGTACCCTGACTTAGACTTAGATTTAGACGTACAAGATAAGAATAAGAATATAAACGTGACTGTAGAGTCCGTGTGCGAGTTGTTTGCTGGTAGCAGGTAGCATGAGGTAGATTAGAGCAAAGACGTGTGCAAAAAATGATTGCGGTGGGTTAAGGTCAATGTTGGCGGGTTTTTACTTCAGGAAAGATTTCCTGAACCGGTCCTGGACCGGATGTGCCTAGACAATGAAGGCTCGTCTGAAATAGTCAACTTAAAGTTGAAGTGAATATTGTGAAGTAACAAACCAAAACAAATGCTGATTATGAACGTTAGAGATCTTCATTGTGACGTAAAAGACGGATCTTTTTCTTTAATGACAGTATCTCGGTTCTGAAGAAGATGGTAAACGGACGTTTGTGCTTCTTTCTGATGTTCCAACGACAGAAATTCAAAATCATAGATCGGGATTCAAGTTTATTTTACATAAAATAATGTTTGTTTTTTTTCAAATTTTCAATGTAAATCAGTATTTATTTCCAAAGTTATAGAAGAAAAAAAAAAGTTAGATAATAGACATTTTACATGCAGTAAGGAAAAAAAAGATAAAGGTCATTTGTAGACATTACAGAACTGTTCCTGTCTACATATATAGTTTTTTTTGGAAGGAAAAGCTGCATTTATCAATTTAACTAAGTTCCCTTTATCATAAATAAAGTTTTGGCTTTTGTAGCAAACCAAACCGTCAGTTATTTTCTTACAAGTTAATTTTCTTGATTTTTAGCACCATTACAGATTTTCTTTCATGATTCTTAGTAAAATAAAAAAATATATATACGTAAAAATATAAAAAGCTCTAACTTGCATCACAATAAATACAATGTGAATGATTCATCTTTAGCGGCGTGACTGGACTTTTTGACAGTTAGGTGTCTGTAACTTTTTCTGAAATTATGCAAATTTGACGCCTGAGGCTGGAAAATAGCCAGAATACAATCAGTCATCCCCGGAACGCCACCGTCAAAAGAGGACGCATTCACACGCTGACTGACAGCTTGGCAAGTTCTCTTATAATGGAAATAATTAAACGGTGTGATGGGCCAAGAATGTGATTTAAATTTCATCATCTCAGCAACTTACTGCTCTATAAACTCTTGTCGATCCACATGTATAATTAATGAGGTGTCAGGCCAAACTGTGTCTAATTTCGTAAAAGGTGCGGCATCTTCCTCCGACGTTAACGTCCTGCTCCAGAGGAACGCCGGAAATCCATATATCATACACCAAAATTAAGTTCTTCTTAATTAAGAACTTCTAACATTTCAATGAGCCGACTTTACCTTAAATGACCCAGAGTTTAAGCGTTTTCACCTTCTAGTAGACCACTACAGGTGAAGGTTTACTACAGGTGTAAATGTACTACAGGTGTAGGTCTACTACAGGATTAAGTCTACTACAGGTGTAGGTCTACTACAGGATTAAGTCTACTACAGGTGTAGGTCTACTACAGGTGTAGGTCGACTACAGGTGAAGGTTTACTACAGGATTAAGTCTAATACAGTTGTAGGTCTACTACAGGTGTAGGTCTACTACAGGTGAAGGTTTACTACAGGTGTAAATCTACTACAGGTGAAGGTTTACTACAGGATTAAGTCTACTACAGTTGTAGGTCTACTACAGGTGTAGGTCTACTACAGGTGAAGGTTTACTACAGGATTAAGTCTAATACAGGTGAAGGTCTTCTACAGTTGAAGGTTTACTACAGGTAGACTCTGGAATGCCACTCAGCAGATCACATTCCTCCTAAAAGGCCCCAAACGCCTCTTTAATTCAGTCCAGCCTTGTATTAAATCAAAGTCATGACCCCACAGTCTGTGGAAATGAACTTAAATCTGGGGGCTCTGGATTGTTTTGAGGATTTACATCAAATCCATAAACTCAGGGATACTAACTCAATAAATACGCCTCATTGTTTTCATCAAGATCTGTGGATTAAAACCCTGAGAAATGAAAGAAAACTCTGGGAAAAAGGAACCAGCTCCAAAGTTTCCACCCCTTTATCTGAATCTGCACTAAAATGGTCAGGGGTCTGTTTTATTCTTCATGGAAATCAAACAAACAAGTGAGAACAGAACCTTCACAGGCAGGTATTAATGTATCATTGTTGGAGATACTGACTGAAATAGAGGAGTCAGCGTTTGTCAGGGTGCCCTCCCTACCGTACACTCCCACCTTATTTGGTAGAGTCTTGGCCTTCTGTGAGGCTCAATAACAACTTTGGCCGGACTTAGAGCTCAAAGAAATTAAGCCCGCGCTGTAGGTCTAAATATGGAAGTTATCTTTGCTGATCTTGCTAGTTTTCTTCATTTTATTTATCTGAGAAAATCAAATACATCAGTGTTTAAACGCTCCTCAGTCAGAAGGTCAAAGCAGGTTTCTCTCTGTTAGATCGCCTGTTTGTCAGCAGCACTTTGATAGTGCAAGGAGATAGTCTTCCTTACCGAACTTTAGCAAGATCTTCATCAGAGGCAAACTTAGTGAATAAATACAAACCCAGTTATCTCATGAGATTTAAGCATGTTTCTTCTTTTGGTGTGATAAGAAATGATAGATTGTGAGTCTTACTGCTTATGTGTGTGATTGTTTATTATAATCCTGAAAAGTCGGGGATATTATGGAATCACCATCGTTACATCGCTATATCGCGAAATGTGTCCGCATTCCAGCGCAGATCGTACGTGTTAACGCGATAACTCAGAACCTCTTTCATGGATCATTTTCAAATTTTATATCCTTATAGACCTAAGTGCGAGGAAGAACTGGTTTTATTTTGGGAAAAGGCTGGCTGTATATTTTCTGACACTAGGGGGAGCTTCATCTCCAAAAAAATGTCGGCCTTGTCCAAACTTGGTGCGATATGAATCGACTCAAGAAGTACACAAGGCGGCTTTCCTTTAGTCAATTAATATTCATATTTATAGATGGAGGAGCTTCTTCAGCCGATTCAAAAGCACAAAAATTTGACGGGTGACTTTCCGAGGCTTCGAAAATGTGAGGAGCAAATGTAAAAAGTTGTCCGAAAAAATAAATACAGATACCTGAGAACGATTCTAATCTCACTTTTGATGCTCAGATAAGACAAACGGTCCAGTCCTGCTTCCTTCTTATGTACCATTTCCAGAATCCAACTCCTGTTAAAAAGTTACCCATGCCTTCATCTTCTCCCTAATCCATTATTGCAACTCCCTCCTCTTCGGTATAAATCAGAAATCACTGTCTCGCCTCAAAACAGTAAAAAAAAACTCATTAAAAGGGCTTTTTTTATTGTTTTAACAGATGATATTACATCTGCCTTATCCCGGCTTTATTACATCGCCTTCCCTGCTTGTGTCAGGGTTGATTCTAAGAACAGAAAGAAAGTATTCGTTCTTGGCTTCCTTCCCGCCGCTGGAACATTATTGACACAAACAGAGCAGAGGAGTTGGGCAGAGAGAGTGATATAATGTGGTTGCTACATTTTTAGCCAGTCGTGTTCCAAAACTGTTAACTGCGTCGGCCTCGAAAAAAACCCACTACCGAGAAAAAAGAAAAAAGGAAAGAAGAAGCTGTTGAACAGAAGCCTCTCTGTGTAGAATTTCAATGTTCTCCCAGGGTTTGCTGGGTTCTCCAGCTTCCTCCCACAGTCTCAAAAAATAAATAAAAAAATGCACTATAGGTGGACCGGTGAGTCCAAACCGCTCACATGTTTAGAAGAGAGCTTGAATAAATGTTCTCTGTCTGTCTGTCAGCGCCGTGATGAAACAATGACCTTTTCCAGGGTACCGGCTTCTCGCCCAATTGTCAGCTGGTAACCCTGTGCAGGATTATGAGGTTATATAAAAAGTGATGGATTATAAGAAGAGGAGGCAAATACAAACAAAACGGTTTCCTCCCGTTCTGCTGCCGACTTCATCAAAGGGCAACGAGACCGGATGAAGATGATGATGATTCCATGATATCCCCGACTTTTGGTGGATTTAATAAGAGTTCGTTGACGGACCGTAGAGCGCACATGTAGGAGTATGAGTAATCGGGATTTCATTAAAGTCTGAAACTGTTCAGACCTTGATGGCGTCGGACTGATTTAAGATGCTACGTTCAGTTTGGTGCCAAATGACCCGCCAACTACTTCTGATGGGGTTGTCACATTTTAATTATCTTCGTGGTCGCCGCTGATTTTTAATTGGCTGTCGCTGCTGCGCTGACGATGGCGGCCTCATTCACCAGAAGCTCCGCGGCTACTTGTCGTTTCAGACACCTCCATTATCATCAGCTCAGTTTGATGATCCAGTGTACATACTTGTACTGAACACATCTGGCGCGATGACCCGTTTGCTTTGTGGAGCACCAACAAAACCCACTTTCATTGTTTCAGGCCATTAACCAATCCAATGTCCTGTCTTCTACTCCAGCAACCTCTATCCGGCTCCTCTGCTGTCGTCCTCCCTGATAGAACTGGATCTTGCTGGGCTTGATTAAACAGCTCATTGCTTTCTGTGAGCCGTTTTGGTTGGGGGGGCGAGCAGCATTTTTTGCGGTTTCGATTTCAGTTCTTCAACTTAATTTCGACATAATTGCACTTATGGTTGGAAAGTGTCGTCACAAAGCTATGTTTTATGTCAAAAAATACAAGTAAAGTCTCCTTCCGGTGCTTCATTTGGACGAAATTAACATAAATTTGGACTAAATCTAACGAAAGGTTTGGAAGTTATGTTTGAAAAGAGTTACTCTTTTACGTGTCTTTGGTAAAAGAGCTACCCCTACGGAGAATAATATCAACTATTAGAGGAAAATAAGATACGGAGCTAGACAGATCTCCTGGAGACGATTCGTAAGAAGCAAATTTGGACTGAATCGAACCAACGGTTGAGAAATTGTGGCCCGAAAACTTTTGGAGGTAATGCTCCTAGTGGTGGAAATATGCAGCTGACCGTAAGCCCAAATCAATCCAGTTCTTCCTCGCACTAAAGTCTATGTAGGTATAAAATTTAGAAACATTACATTAAATAGGATCTGAGTACTTTTCAGCAGAGATGACGCTTCTATAATATCCCTGATTTTTCGGGGCTAAAATCAGGACATCCATAATGGGTGCGTTAGCTTAGCATACTTCTGTTTCCAAAGACTGTTGTCCTGCTGAGAGAAAGTGGACACGGGTCTACAAAACCTACCTAACCTATCGACCCAATCAAATAACCAATGAAACAACTTCTTTCTTTTGTTTCTGTCGAAAAATATTTTGGTATGAAAATATAGAAAAATATCTTCATTTATCCATAAAACACAAAGTATTGGAAAATATTAATAAAACCGTCCCCTGAAACGACCTGAAGCCCCTCCCTGGTGCGGCCTACGCTTGCGTCCAAAGGTTGAGTATCACAGTAAAGAAAATGTCGCCGTATAAAGTAGGTTAAATTGAAGCAGACTCATTCGCAACCCAATGGAGGCACTAGAGAGAAAAATAAATGCTGCCCAATCAAATGTACTCTTCACCACATTAGCATAAGGACAAACGGTTTGGACCCCAGTATTATTACTGGATGAGTGGGTCTCCATTCATTCATATTTACATTCAAGCATAAATTAGCCAATAGTACGTGTCAACTCATCACTCTTTTAATTCATATTTATACATTCCATTGGAGATCGGACTCTTTTCCCTTTTGTCTCTTCTCTTTAGATTTACAAGCACTTTATTCCTTTATTCTATCTATTCTATCTATTCTATCTATTCTATCTATTCTATCTATCATGTACGTGTGTATTTTATTTATTCCATTTCATTTTCTTATTTCCTCATTTCTGTCCTGTGTATGTTTGTATATATGTATATATGTACGTGTTTAAATATATATATATATGCGTATGAATCGACTTGAGGAGATCTATCATGTATATATTTGACCTATATTTAATCTAATAGTTCATAATCGACTCAATTTAAGGAACTTTTTTTTCCTTCTTCCTCTTTTCCCATCCTCCTACAATGAATCAGGGGGATTTTTGCTTGAACGACGAAGAGGATTGGGGACGACAGCGAAGGTCTAGTTCTTCATTATGGTTATATTTTTGAGAGACGTTAAGCTTATCTATCTGGCTAAACCTTAAGAATAAGTATGATGCAAGAAAATACGACACCTATACGACATTTTTAATCGACAATATAGTTGCTCCGACTTTGGCCAACGTGGCTTTCCGACGACCCGATTTGAAAGTGGACTAATCCCATCTACGACTTCACGCATCAGCTTTTCCACTGTTTGTTTTTTATTTGTAATTTGTTAAACTTAGTCATATCCATAGAAGTTGATGAGGTATTCGGTTTAACTTCTGTATTTTGCAGCTCTATAAAACCAAGCCTTAAGCCATTTTCACCTGTTTTAATCAAAAATAAACTCACTTCTCTCCGTTTAATACCGTGAACTTCTTAGAAATGCATTAATTTACAGCTTGTGTGTCTTTCCCAAACCATTTTCCCGTGAGGGCCTTTTTTTCCCGCCAGCAAAAACCCCCATAAGAGGTATGTTTCTTGCTTTGCGGAGCCGACAGATGGACCGATCTCAGATCTTTTTCACTAATTCTGTCATTTTTCCGCTCTTGGAACACAGCTGGTCTCTGCTGCCCTGCTCAGCCAACCGTGTAATTATTTTCATTTTATCCTTTTTTTGAAACCAGGTGAAATCTCGGCTGATATCAGAATCTCCTTTCCGCGAGCGGAGAGTTTGCCAAGAGGGCTTATTAATTTAGATCAAGTCCAAAATGATAAGTCTGCAATTTCATTATGCAGAAATAACATTTACTTGATGTCTTTGAAATAGATTTAGACTCCACTGAGGTTTGGACATTTCCTCTTCCTTCTATGAATGATTCCAGGAAGAAGGGATGGTGTATCGAAAAGCTTATTTCTGGTCATTTGTATATAAAAACAAACAAAAATAGACTTAAAGAATATTGCTTTTGTTTTCACAAGAAGATAAAAAAAAGAAAAAAAAGAGGAAGTGGCCCCAGGAGAACTTTATAAAGAAACATTCTGTGACGTAAAGAGTGTGACACAGACTCAGTGTCCGGCTTGAACAGGATCAGGATCCCGCTTCTTGTTGCATTCATGAATAGCAAATAAAAACGGTAATTCAATAAAGGTAAAAGAAACTTTCAGGGAAAAGGTTATTTCTTATCGGGAGGGAGAAACTGATATATTTTTTTTTCTCAAGGACTCTTTGACAAGTAGGATACCAGGGATTGAACCAACGACCTTCTGATGAGTCACCAATGTGGTACAGCTCCTTCCACCTTCTGATATACAGAAATCCTCCCTCACCACTAGATGACAGGCTGTTATTGTTATTACCCACATGTTATGCTAATGACGTCCTTTCCAAACTATTCATCATTTCCTCCTCCTGCAGCCTCGAGGGGAGACCCAGAGGGAGGAAGAGGAGACAGCATTACTATTCTGGGAATATTCTCCCAGGATATAATAGTAATAATCTTTTCTTTATTTATCACATGTTACACAGAACGTACATAAAGTTCAACGTCGTGACATTTTTCTCTGCATTTAAAAGTGGGCGGAGCCTGTGAAGCATCCTGGGCGCTTTCAGGGTCTTGATCAAGGTCCCACGGCATTTGCGTCAGGAGCTGGGCTCAAATTCCTGGTCTCCCAGTTGAGGGGCAACTAATTTACCCACTGAGCTAAAGCCCCGCCATTTTTTTTTTTACTTTTTATTTTTTTTTTTTATTATTTTTTTTTTAACAATAATTCATTTTTATCTATAATTTGTTATTAAATCATATAAAATATAAAAATATAAAAAAATATTATAAATTGAAATAATAAGAACAATTGTTCCATTGTCTAGAATAATGCAGTTGGATTTTTTAATTTTTTGCTATTTTTTTACCCCTCCAAAGTAGCTTTTTGTTTTTTTACTTACATTTCATCCTCTTCATTTCAGCATTTATCACATTCTAAGTTATATAATAGTGACATCACTCCAGATTTAAAGTCATGACGTTCTAAAATAAGATTAGAAAGCAATATTTAGGCATTTTAAGATAAAATATGTCTTTAAGTCCGCTTGAATTTCTCCTTATGAGAATTGGAAATATTCAAAATGCATTTTCTAAAAAAAACCAAACCTACTTCTTCAATGATTTTATCTTATTTCAGGTGCAATGAGATATTACGACTGTATTCTTAATGAGACCTTCTGCAGTTTCTGCAGAGTGGGGTCGGGCTGCCAGCTGTATTCGATCTGCAGTCCACTCATCAATAAAGAACTGGCCTCAGTTCTTCCACTCTGCCAAATCCGAGACTCACCTTGAGTCTCGTCCAGCAACAAAAAAAAAAAGAGACTTTAGAAATCTTATCCTTCGTTTCATGTTTCTTTCATGCAGATTTTTCCTGAATAAATAGAAAAATTTTCAACATTACCTCAAACTTTTCATTGACAGTAAAGTGGGATTTAACAGATGGTGTTTTTCTTCTTACGCGTACGTGCAAGAATGTTAAAAAAAAATAATCAAATAAAACGTTTCTTGGAGCCGGTTTTGGCCCATTTGGTTCAAGAACCAACAGGTTCTTGAAAGTTTCAAATTTGAGTAATATAAAAAAAAATAAAATGATCATGATTCTTTGGATTGAACATTTTTCTATCCAAAGGATGATGATAAATAAGTTTAAACAAATCAAAAGTAGCTTTTAGATTTTTGTGTCATCCTCTATATTTGAAGAAGATGACATGGAGCGAAGGTTCTGAAACCCAGATCCAGATATCCCAAAGAGAAGTGGGGATCGGGATCAAACCCACTCCAAAAATATTACAGTCCAATATTTAACATTTATGTATTTTTTTCCCTTGCAGTTGAAAACGGTACCAGTGAAGGTGTTTGCTGACCCAAGCCCAACCCATCCGGTTTGGAACCAGTTCCCTGTTCCGCATATATGGATTTGGTAAAAGTTTTTACATCTGATGCCATTCGCAACTCATCCGGGTTTGGGGCCCGGCACTGGAATCTGGCTTCTATAGATACATTAGAATGAGGATTATGGTGCCGCCTCTCTGACCACAAGTTTTTAGTTGGAGTCCCATTTGGAACAAGAGACTGCACTCATGGAGAATAAATAACAGCTTAAGATATATATATATATATATATATATGTATACTGTGTTTATTTTTACATATTATGTATACTTTCTGGTATTTGCAAGCAGCTGGAAGACCAAGGAGGATAAGTCGCTGTTTTAAGTCCATGTCCAGTCCGTAAAAACAAGAATTTCCCCATGGAAAATAGATGATAAAGAGTTTATAATATATATACCTTGTTGTATTTATATATAATATGTAAGCTGATTTATGTATATATGGAGGAGGAAATTATATGTTTAAGGGACTGCATTTGTAACCAAAAGTTTTTGGTTCGAGTCCCTTTTAGAAGGAAAAGTACCCCTATGGGGAATAAATAACACTAAGTCATATATATACCCTCTTATATATACATATTACAGCTATATACGTTACAATAGATTCGTTGATGAACCCCATAAAGGCCTGATTTCTAGTTTACCATTTACACAACACACAACCGGATCATTTCATGTAAATGATGAGTTTGATGGAAACATATGAAAACAAATATTAAAGTTATAGTTTTTCACTATTCATTCAAATCAATTAATTTAGGCAAAAGGGTTTATGGTGTAATCTCTCATTGTTGGACACATGAAGGCGCCATTTCCATTCCAGAGGACGGAGAGTCATTGAGTGTGAACGAGTCTCGCTGTGTAACCTGACAGGCTGGTGGTTGATGCTGCGGCCGGTGGGACTGGAATTAGACGGAGCCTTCTCCGCACGACTTTATGTACTCTCATATTTAGTCAAACGCAGAGAAGAGAGTCACGATGCGTGTTTTAGAGTGCGCAAAGCTTCATTTATACAACAACTTTTCCAAACCGGGGTGCCGTAAAAGGAGTAAAAAAATATATATCATGGATTAGAAATAATAAATACATTTAAAAAAACACAGAATATCCCACCACTACAGATTTATAGTTCCCATTATGACTGACTGGTTTTTTGATAAACTGTCCAATCTCCCCTGATGCCCTTGACAGCCAACACGGTACCATCCTTTCTCCCTGTGAGCTCCCCATCCTCGCGTTTCCATTACGCACCAGCGTGCGCTCGCGTGCCTCACGCGCGCAGCTCCTGCCAGAATGGAGAGACGCGCAGGAGAAAAAGCTTCACTGTCTCACGAGGAGCTGACGGGCAGCAGATTCGGCGTCTCTCTCACCTAAGACATGAAGTTTTTACATTTTCCCCAAAGCCTGAAATCTGTTGGTACTCTCATGTCCACGTCCTGGCTGGCGCGTTCCTCCAACCTCTCCACGCGCGGAGGAGGAGTACGGTTCCATCCCTCAAAAACTTCGAGACACCCTCCAGTAAAATGCTAGTGATTTCTTTTCTGGGGTCTGGAAATATTCGGTTGTGTGCGTTGGATTATCCCAGCATGGCCGGCGCGCCCTGAGGGGAGATGGATCTGGAGCTGAAGGATGGGAATGGGTCGAACTGTTTAACCCGGAATGAGAGCGGCTGCGAACTGAGCGCCTCTTCCTCTGGAGTGTCCACTGCGCTGGCCAGCGTGCTGATCTTCACCATCGTGGTGGACATCCTGGGGAATGTCCTCGTCATCCTGTCCGTGTACAGGAACAAAAAACTCAGGAACGCAGGTGAGAGCAGGACAAAAAGGGCGAATCCAAACAGAGCTCGAAAAGTTTTGTCTCCTATCTGAGGAGAATCAACATCAAACAATGAGCTCCACTGTTTCAGAGAGATTTTAAATGCTTTAATTACATACATCAGTTCAAGCCCTGAAAGGGACAGTCTTTGTCTCAGTATGTGGGGCGCCCTGCTCTCCTCATTCATGACTAAAGTTATGTAACGTATAGCTTGTGACCTGGTTATGTCTGACAATCAGGCTGCTATCTGAAGCCGGTCGCTCCAGTCTCAGTGTCATCTGAGTTAGCCTCCCATCAACCACCCCTCCATTATTAATTTCACAACCCTACTCCCCCCCATCCCCACATTCACACACCCTCCGTCTGACTCTATCTCCATCCCAGATAAATCAAACCCCTGCTTATGTCAGGACTAGGTGTCCCACCGGCAGCCAAGGCAATTGATGCCGTTGTTACAGCTTTCCTACGTCCCTTTTTTTTTTCTTCCCTATTTTCTTTTTGTGTTGAACTACCTCATATTTGGACGTCTTAAATCTCAGCCTTCTGGCAGCGGCCCGGAGGTGAAGGGGAGAGTTATTGTCATTAATTGAATGCCGTTTCTCTTCTCTTGGCAAATACAGAGTCATTATTCAGAGCTGCTCTTCGCTTCTCATCTTGAATTTTTGCCTCCGTCCTGATCCGGATTTGTATTAAGTCTTTAATGTCCTGCTCAACTGTTTGGTTGAGCAGCATTTCTTACTGAAAAATGTGACTGAACCTCTTCATTAAACCACCCAGTGGCAGCATGTATGTGCAAAAGAGTAAGGGGCCAAGGATGGAGCCCTGGGGGACACCAGTGGTCACAGAGGAGCCACAGAGGAAGAGGCATCAACCATGACTATTGAGGAAGTGCTATTGGATAAAAAGAGTTTATTTTGGTAAATTTGAAACATGTGAGGATTTACTAAACACAATTATTTAACTTGATATAACCAAAAAAAAGTCTAATAAAGGTAAAATAGTTTTCTAAAATCACGTTTTACCAAAAAGCTTTGAGTTAATCTTATTAAAATGTATATTTGCTATTAAATAGTTGTTGTTTTTTAATGTTTAAAACATGTTTGGTTAAAGAATTTGTCATTTTATGGTCAATTTAGCGTCTATAAAATGAATAAATGTCCCAAAGAAAATTAAATATGTAAAGAAATAATACCTCCAAATTCATTTTTTTTCTTGGTAAGGATTAAATCTGAATTTCTTTTAATTTGTTTAATGAAGTACGATATAAAATAAAGTTTGATGATATTTGTGGGTTAAAGGAAGGAGAGTGTCTCCCTCCGGGGAAAGAAGTCCTCACCTCCCACATTTATATTTTATTACGGCCCTTCTGATATAAATCGTTACACAAACAGGTTTTATCTTCTATCTTTAACAAATAGCTTTTATGTCAACAATTTATAGTGCAAATGTTGAAGATGGTCTCATTTTGCCCCAACCGCCACATTTAACCGTTGGCTAAAGAAAAGTAACAGAAGCAAGTATCAAAGATTCCACTTCTGATTTTTTTTTTTTCAAAGAATTTAATGTCAGGGGTTATTGTAGAAAAAACAAACACAAAAACATCAAAGGGAGGTTATGTGAATTTTACAAAGTCAGATTCCCAACACTTAAATGCAACCATATTTGATCCAACGCCATCAGATGTTTTCACTTATCCATCCATTTTTCAGAGCCGCTTATCCTGTTCAGTCTCGGGGGAGGGTGGGTGTGCTGAATCTAATCCCAGATGACGTTGGGTGAGGGGCGGGGGTACCCCCTTGATAAAACGCCACTTCGTCGTGTGACCGTCACATCTAGACAGACGAGCATTCATGCCCACATCTGCACCTACGGGCGACATCCAGCCGCCGATTCACCTGTACTGCATGTTTGTGGAGGAGGAAGCGGGACTATTGGGATGGAACCAATGCCCATATGGGGAGAACATGCAAAATCCACACAGAAAGCCCCCCCCCCCGCACCAACGTACTGCCTACATTATTCTATCCAGTTGATTCATTCTGGAGCTTTTGTTGGCGACCATCAGCAAATTCTAAACGCCGACTTTTTATTGCGACACTTTAGAAGTTCTCTAAAACCGAAGACTCATCTTAGATTAGAAAAGTCTCGACAGAAGTCCAGTTGCTTTGGATTCAGCCCACAACAGAACCTCAGAGTAACATTTTTTGGAAATTGGTCCATTAATTTATGAGTTATTGCAAGAAAAAAAAAAAAACTCCCTTTTTCTCACAGTGGTTAAGAAAAAGTTATTGAGGATGTGACAAAGCTTCACCAAAACATAACCATCACTGGTCTATTCCCAAAATCTCCCTCCGGGCCCTTTTACTACCCTTGGATGAATGTCCCATTATCCCACATGAAAGGCAACGATCGGATCGGAATTCAAATGACTTTTTGTCCCTGTGATCACACTGGCGTCATCCGCCGGCGCTCGTCACGTGATAAAACTTAACAACCAGACGGCAGAGGCAACGGCAGCAGCGATGCAGGTTTGCCTTCCGCTTGTGAAGAGCAGACAATCACTGCGTCTGTCATCCTCCAAAAGAAAACGCCCTGCACGCATTCGCTGCTAAAACAAATCCATTTGGGTTTGACTGATGACTTTTGACATAACTTCCATAACTTCTTCTTTGTGAGGCAGATGGTTCATGCAAAAAACAATGTGAGCATGTGTGCTGCTTCGGAGGACGGGTACTTTCACATTCCAGTTACACACTGGCCTGGGGGCTCCTGGCCCCAACTGCCCCCAATTTTAATCACAGCACCATACTGGCACACGTACTACATATCCACCTCAGTAAACATGCACTCCAGTCAATACAGCATCATGGACACCGTGGGTCTGAAGGGGGATGGGGGGTCGCCCCTGTCGTCTGCTTTCCCCTCAGAGGGGTGGGGGTGGGGAGTCCGTCCCATGAGGGGCAGCATCGGCCCTGCCCCGGGGCTCGCCGGTGAGCCACGAGGGGCATCGTCATTTTTCCTTGGGGGTGATGGGGGTTTTTTTTGAGGGGGGGTTGGTTCCTGGCTTCTCTGTTCTATGGTGGGCTCTGTGTTGTGGGTCTGGGCTGGTCGTCGGTATTTTCGGGGATGTGGACCCTACTTGCGAGCGGTCGGCCTCCGACCGGACCTGGGGCCCGCCGGTCCCTGTCCCACTGCAGGTAGGGTAGGTAGGTAGGGCCCTGGTGGTGGGTGCTCCCTCTGTGGAACACGGGACGCAGGATATATATATATATATATATATATATATAGCAATTCTGGTTTGAAACACAAAATAAGGGGATTGTGACGAGAACGTATCCTTAAAAGGCATTTTCTAATTCCTGCGTGACGCATGGATTCTTGCATGAATCTTGAAACAGGTGGCAAAACAAAGAGAAGCGTTGCGTTGCTTTCTGATATTGTAGGGGGGGGGATCAAACTTTCTCCAGCATAGAAACCACAGAGAATATTGGTGTTTTCTGGGGTTGGCATTACTTGCGTAAAGCACGAGAATCGCCATCCCATCCGTCTCCGGTGACCTTCATAATCCATCAGAAGCGCAGTAATCAGTCATATCGCGGGTTGCACATGATGTATGCTGCGGCATTTTTTCTTTTCATGAAAAACTTGTAATTGCCTGATTCCTGGAGCCTGATTCTCGTTTGCGATGGGAGAGCTTATTAAATAATAGATGAATAAATAAATAAGTCACAGGACGGGCTAAGTGCTTAAATTTATGACAGCCTACAGGGATTAAAGAAGACAGAGTACATTATTCTCCAATCACAAGGGCAATAAAACACTTTTCATTTCAATATGTTGGAGCCATGTGACGCACTTTTTCAATGAAAGTAGAGCAGAACACTAAGAGGTATTGTGAGAAATATTGTGCAATAATATATATATATATATATATATATATATATATATATATATATATATTAGTTCTTAAAACGTCATTTTTTATCTTTACCGATAGCTTTGCTTCTGATGTCTGGCTATCAAAAAACATTCTCCTCCATAATTACCAGTGGCTGCATTTAAAGACAGTTGTGAAAAGTAACTGAGTACATTTACTCAATTACTGTACTCAAGTACAGTACAAATGTAAGGTTATCTCTTTGAATAAATGTAGGGTAATATTCATAAATTATGTTTTTAGTCTATAATCAGCTCAGAATATTTTTTGGATGTTAAGTTTGGAAACTTCCCTTCATATATCGAGAAGGAACGGGTCTTCTTCCGTGTCGGTCGCCGTGTTGGGCTGCCATGTTTGTACAGTAGTCTGAATGGAAAAACCGAACACTAGCCCAAGAAAGGGATTTTAGTGTTTTGAGGTTTTTTTGTGTGTGTTTTGAAAAAAATGTAGAATCATACTTCAGACTTCTGGCGTCATATTCTGCTGGGAAATGGTGGACTTTCCCCTTTGGGTTGGGAACTTCTGCCTCAATTGAACTCTTGCTGAGTGTTGGGACAGTGGACTGTGAGATGGACGAGTATTTCGTTGCAGTGATGTATCGGTCCGTTATGGCGAAGAGAGACATGATTCCGAAGGAAGAGTTTTCAATTTATTGGTCCATCTAGGTTCCAACCCTCGACTATGGTCATGAGCTGAGGGTCGCGACCGAAAGAATGAGGGCATGCATACAGGGGGCATAGAATGAGCTTCCTCGGTAGGGTGGCCGGGCTCAGCCTTAGAGATACGGTGAAGAGAGCTCAGACGTCGCCTTGAAAGGAGGCAGAGGATGCCTGAGCCAACCCAAACATAAAAAAAATAAAATAATAAAGGATGGCTCAAAGGACGCCTCCCTTTGGAGGTTTTTCAAGCATGACCAACTGGGAGGAGACCCCAGGGTAGACCCAGAGCTTGCCGGACAGATAATATATCTCATCCGGCGTGGGAACGCCTCAGGATCCCCCGAGATGAGCAATGGAGCATTTCTGGAGAGAGAGACATCTGGAATACCCATCCTAGCCTGCTGCCACCACGACCCGACCCAGGAATGCCAGATGAAAATGGATTGATGGATCGCACTTATCATTTAGCACAAGACGAAGTAACGGAGTGACAAACTTCACCGTCAAAGGAAGCGCAAAAACATAACTTGAGAAACCACTGCGAGGTAAACGGCTAAGCGAAGTCCATCCAAGGCGTTCAACTCGGCAGGGGACGGATGGCCACACAGTTTCGGAATGCTAACTGCCCTGTTGGTCATATTTAATCCGCAGGAGGGGCAACATGAGCTGCTCAGGGTCGGATTACAAAAAAATGGAGGACTGAGTGCTCACTGTGCCGTCACTCCTCCTGGGAGTAGCGGTCTCTCCAGCACCGTATGGGCGTCCGTGGCTCATGGAGATAATAATAATAATAATAATACATTTAATTTATAATGCACTTTACATTTGGATCAAATCTCAAAGTGCTACAAAGTAAAATCAGATAAAAGAATCAATAAAAAATTAAATAATAACTGTATAAAAACATGACCAAAAAGCAGCAATGTTAATTTAAGTTATAGGTTCTGCTAAAAAGGAAAGTTTTAAGTCCTTTTTTAAATGTGTCAATCGTCTGTGGAGCCCTCAGATGGTCAGGGAGGGCATTCCACAGACGAAGGGCAGCAGAACAGAAGGCCCGATCCCCCATGAACTGGATGGACCTGACCCGTTTATCTAGAAACAGTTTCACAAGTTGGGTCTTCAGCGTTACCTTCTTTGACAGCAAGAGTTCATACTCCGCTTTTTTTTAATGTGCAAAATGAAAACTTTTGCCCCCTTCGTCCTTCTCCCTCCCCTAGCGGGGGACAGAACCACCGGAGCAATGCTACCACAATGCTAAACAAATTGTAATAATTTGTTTTCTAACTCGTAAAGATTTTACACTGCACCTTTGAGTAACCTTTTGATGGGCAGCATTTTATCAGTGCGGTATTAGTAATAAAACTCACGTAAAGGTTGTGGTACTTTATGCACCTCCGGTTAAAGTGGGTAAAGTCTTCCATCTGTGTTCGTAACGCGATGCTAATGAGATCATTTAAACTGTGCAGAAGGATTGCATCAGGCAGCGTTTGAATTAATGAGCTTTGCACTGCAACTTCAAAGGCATTACGTAACGCCTCCACTTTGTTTGTGTGTACAATCATACTTTGGCAAGAAGTTTAGGAGCCAGGAGAATAATTTGATTATCCAGTTTGCAAGAACGTCACAGCTGACTGGCCTGGAACAAGACAGCAGGAGTAAATGGCCTGTTCGGAGGTCTTCTCCGTGTTGGCGTGCCATTCTGATAACAGAACTCTTGTCCACGCTCCCCGTCTTTAATGGGATTGACTGACAGGTAGAGTCACTTCCTGTTGGTCAGCATGTGGGAGTAGGAATATGAAACCGCAGTGCTTGCTATGTCTCCTTTTCATGTCCTTAAGTCACTGAAATGGTTACCGCTGTCAGCC
Source organism: Lophius piscatorius (assembly GCA_009660295.1). Lineage (NCBI taxonomy): Eukaryota > Metazoa > Chordata > Actinopteri > Lophiiformes > Lophiidae > Lophius > Lophius piscatorius. The sequence goes on along the minus strand of VRLP01002626.1, from coordinate 19,375 downwards.
TAGTACCAGGCTGCCTCGCTGTTATTAACGAGCTATATATACTGTAGGTCACATGTGTTGTCAAACTGAAGGCCTGCGGCCCAAGTTCAGTCCCCCCAAAGAATTTTATCCGGCCTGCGAGACAATGTCTAATACTTTTAATAACTTTGTGCTGGTATACAGCACAAACACTGCATATACTACAAATCCCAGAATGCACTGCGATAATAAAAAAAAAACCTGATTGATTTAAGATGTAATTTGAAACTTAAATAGTTTTCTGGCTGTTATTGATGCCTGTGAATACACACTTTTAATTGGAAATGATATACTGAAACTATATTTATGATATTAAACGCCATATAATACCTATATTTATATAACATCTAACTATATTTATGACATTTATGATAGAGAGGTAGGCGAAAAATTTAGTTTGCTGATCAATTTAGAATTTAATCTTGAGTGTTTTCTATTCGTTTAGTTTGTTCAGAATCGTGTTGTTGCCTGAAATGAAAATATTGATGCAGCCGAAGAACCGGGGAACAGCTGCATGAGGTCTGACTACCATAAAAAAATAGTTTGTGTGATAGATGGCTGTTTAGTGATGGGCTGAGAGGTGTGGTATAACATAATAATATCCCCTGGGTTCACAAACTCAATCTTGACTGATGTTCTGAGGTATGACTTTCGATTTACAGAGACTAAAGACTTAACTCGTCGTATATTCTCGTGGAATCCAGGCAGAAAACATTCCATCTCCTCTCCCTGTTGCGCTCTGCTGTTGTCTGGTTCGCTCCCTGGCACACGGCGGCAAAACCGCTCCGCTCTGCTTCACCCCGGCACACTGACCTCGCACGCCACCTCGGCGTATATCCCTCCTCCACCTACCAATCAAGGCCTTCAAAGGACGTGCCTATATTTGGTCAAGGCGGTTAGCTTCTCGGTGCAACAGCTAATGTTTGTATACTTCATCAGAATTGGTACCACATGTTCCGCTTTTTTTTTTTGTTTTTGTTTAAGGGGTTCCAAGGCTCTCGAGGGCACGGACGCAATAAGAAGTGTCCAGTGACTCGTCGAAGGCGAGAGCATGACACCATGGGTTCTGCCATTTGTGTGTAAACGTTAGGAGATGCCCATTTTAATGAACCTAACTAAAAAATACCTCATGAGGGAAAGGGGGAAGGAATAAGGGGGAGCAGATGGCGGTAATAGCGAAAGAATGAGCATCAGTGTGTGTTTTTGTTTCCGAGTGAGTACACCTCCATATTTATTCAGGGCAGAAAATCACTGTGGAAAAATAATGTCTTTGAGGCTTTCATTAATTCAATGTCTTAGACTCTGTACATTTACTATAAAATGATAAATCATTTAGTCGGGCAATCTGACTTATTCTATTTTTTTTCATGATGAAATTTTATATTTCACAGGAAATAGTCCACTTAAATAAGTTTAGCTCGACTTTTTTTTTTAGCTAAAGCCGTTTTTTAGCAAAGTATTGAACTTTTTTTGTACATAAATTTACATAATTCTGTTTATTAAGTCATCACAACCATTAATCCTGCTTATAGAGTAGGACTTTCTCAATAGCCATGATCAATGCCTCCTCCTGGGCGCTCCCCCCTCAGGGCTCAATCCTTGGCACCCTTGCTTTTTAGCATTTACATGCTCCTGCGTCATATTTAAAAAACGTTTTCAGGCCCACTTTTCAGTAAGAATTCAAAATGAGCTCATCCAAACAGCCGGGAAGGACATTAAAAAGTTAAATCAGGCACAGCTTCCACAGAGTCGCTCGGCGGTGATGAATAAGTGAATAAAACCTCAAGTCTTGAGTGTCCGGAGACGCGTTAATTTAGTCAGAGAGGACTTTGCAAGTGAGTCAAACCAGATGGTTCAGCTGAATGCACAGATCCACTCCACAGGGAATATCATCAGGAAGTATAAGTATCTCATTTTCCCCACTGCAAATTGGTAAATGCAATTTAGCTCTCCGTTGAGATCACTGAGGACTCAAAGGATTATCTGACTAAACAACATCTAGACAAGATCAATTAGAAATGAAAAAGAAAAAATGTTTTGGTGAATTCATTTAATATATTATGGGCAAGTGGTTGCACAAAATAATTTGATCTAGATTTTGGATAGCCATCCATTTTCTGTAACTGATTGTCGCAATCGGGGTCGCCTGGTTGGAGCCAATCCCTGCTGACACTGGGCGAACGGCGGAGAACACCTGGAACAGGTCGTCAGTTCATCACAGGGCCGACACAAAGATGCAGACAACCATATATATATATATTTTTTTTTTTTTCTTCCACTTCTCCCCTGCTCTCACTACCGATCACAATGTCATCTGTGAACATCACAGTCCACGGAGACTCCTGCATGACCTCATCTGTCAGCCTGTCCATCACCATAGCAAACAAGAAAGGGCTCAGAGTCGATCCTTGCTGCAGTCCCACCTTCACCATGAACCCACCTGTCACTCTTACTGCACACGTCACCGCTGTCATGCTGCTCTCATACATATCCTGCACCTCTTTGACATAATTCTCGTCACTCCAGACTTCCTCATAGAATCCCAGCATTCCTCCCTCGGCGCTCTATCGTTCGCTTTCTCCGAAACTCCTTCTGACCTTCTCTGTACTTATCCATCAGCGCTCTCCAAGCCAACGTCACATCTGCAGTGCTCTCTCTTGTCATGGAACTGTACTGCTGCTCACAAATCATCACTTTTCTCTTAGCCTAGCTTCCACTCCTGTTTCCCAGATCTTCATCGTGTGTATCTGCTGCAGCTCCGCACCTCACCCTCGTTGGCAGCAGACCGACTTATATATTTCATTTTTGCTCCTAATGGGCGAGAATCTACTGGACCAGGCAGCGCTTGTGTCCTGATGGTCGGATTTCACTCTGACCCAGTGAGTCTTATGTCCTCAGACGCGGGCGCCTCTGATTGGTCGACAGCCCCTCGAAGATGACGATGATGTTTTTGGCTCGTATTGGGCTGCTGCACCTGAAGGCAGATTGTGTCAGTTTCATTTTTGAAATTTCTCAAAAAAAAAATTATTCTCCGGCCTTTTGAACACGAGTTCAAGATGTAGTCACTTTTAATTCATCAGAACCCGTGCCCTTGCCGAAAGGTTATTCCTCTTTGTTCATGGTAACATGCTGAGCAAATCAGATGTAATCTAATTTGGGATGCGCACTTATGGTAATAATCCCTGCTGACATTCAGCTGCTTTCAAATCATGCCAGCCCTCCTACTCATTTTGACAAATTCATCTTTCCTTCAAAGGTGTTCAAATATAGCCGGGGTTGAATCAAAGCGGAGTGTATCACGTTTCCTGTGCGAGCAGTTGCAGCGCTGGTATACGGACCGCCGCTTTGACAGGAAACCCCCCTGGAGATTTACACGGTGGCACAGTCATGCCAGTCGTCGCATTAGAGATCAGCCACGGGTGTTTTGTTGTGTCTTCGTCTTTGTTTCTCTCCCAGACTTTAATCTTTATTGCGTTCATTCTCCAGCCCAGCTCCATTTGTTTTTCAATCCCTACATATTTATTTTTTGCTCCTCAGAAATGTTCCGTCACATTGTAGCCATCTGTAAAAATGCGCCCTCGCTCCGAACAACTGCTGTTTTAGACTTTGGAGGAGATGTGGGCCGGTTTCTATACGACGTATTTATAAAAAGAGTTGCAGCCTGGATTCTGAGGCTCGTTTTTAACTCACGCATACAAGCTCTGATTACATAGATCAGCCATAACATTATAACCATCTGCCCTCCCCTTTTTTAGTGCTAAAACAGCTCTGATCCAGAAAGGCATGGACTCCACATGACCTCTGAACCTGAGCTGTGGTGTCCAGCACCAAGACGTTTGAGGCAGATACTTCAGGTCCTGTAGTTAGCGAGGTGAGCGCCTCTTTCTACTGCAAATCCATGTGAGTTGTGGGAACTATTAGAAAGTGAGTCCATAAACTAGAAAGTCAAAGCGACAGTGTCTCCTCATTGGAAGATTGACGGTTTGATCCCGGGGCCCCTGCAGTCGACTGGACCCTAATTGACTCTCACTGCTCCTCTGGGGCTATTCTAAAGCCTTATTATATCAAAACTTCAATAATCAGAGTTACTGGTGAATTTACTGTTTGGATTTAAAAATTGCAAGCAGTGGATGTGCGATTAGAAAAATGTGCATTCATGAAATTGTCAGTTTTGTGAACAAAAAAAAGCAACAGCAAACGTCACGGATCTCAACATTTAAAAAGAAAGATAGTAAAGTCTGACCTTTTTTTTCTTTTTTTTTAATATAACATTGTGTGTTTTTCATTTGAGCACACAATACTAAGTTCTGTCTGAATGTATAATTTTTTAAGTATCGTTTACATCATTTTCAAACAAGGTTATATTAGAGTTTTTGCTTCTTATTCCAGAATCAGCTTTATTTTTCAAGCATGCGTTCACAAGGATACAGGTTATACAAGGAATTTTTCTGCCGTTTTTTCCATACAAACAATGTGCTTACACAGGAGACAACATAAGAACAACAACAAACATTATGGTCTTTATAAGTACACATCAAGTTTTAGGATGTTTTCAGTGCAGATGGTGCACAAAAAAATGCAGTATTTACAAATATAGTGCAGAATATAGGCGACCATGATGTCCGTGAAAGTGAGTGTCTGATATTACTGGATGTGCATTTAGCCGTTATACGACTACAGTGGAGGTAATAGGTGTCATGGGTTTTTATAGTGTCCTCGGTTATTGGATCTTTATGAGAGGTTTTAATGCTTCATCAGGGCGACGGCCTGTGGAAAGAACCCGTTCATCGGAGTGTGATGGGTCGGCAGCAAAACCTCCGGCCTATATCCTGACCTTGGACGTATAAAAAAGTCCTGGATGAAGTGATTATGTGTGTCCTTTGGATCCTCTTCCTGTCTGGTGTTGCTGGCAGATCCAAACCAGACAGTGATGGAGGTGCAGAGGAACCGAAAGAGACACGTTGAGCTTCCTGAGCCGGTGCGGGAAGAAAATCCTCTGCTGGACCTCCTTGGTGATGGCTTTGAGGTTGGAGGTCCGCTTTGAGGTCGGAGGTCCGCTTGATCCACTTGATCTAAAACACGTTTCAAACTCAAGGATGTCAGTCGCAAGACAATCATATCCGGCCCACGAGACAAAATCTAATTTTTATACTAACTGGCCCGCTGGTATCCAAGATCCTGGGAGATCTTGGATACCAGATACCAGAAACAGTGTTGAGTTGTTTTTACAGAACGCCCTACTGAGATTGGAGGAATATTGAGGCCACGCCTTGAACTTGCTGATGCCATTAGTGAATACAGCTTCCATGAAGGGTTGGCTTATATAAGGTTTTGGTTGGTCACGCCTTGATTACTGTAACTGTATTTTTACTTGTCTCAACCAAAAAAAACTCTGAAAAGACAAAAGAACAGCTTCCAGGCTTTTAGGAACCCTGATCACATTGCTCCTCTTTTAGAGACGCTACACTGGCGCCCTGCTTGTTTTTACGATAAATTCTAAGATTCTATTTATGACTTTTATGGCTCCTAACGACCCGACCCCAGACTTTAACTCCGATCTCTTAATCCCTCATGAACCCTGGCGCACCCTAGATTACGACCCGCCTGAGGAAAATAACGCTTTCAGAAGTCAGAATCTTTGTTCAAGTCTTTAAGCCCTAAAACGTACTTTTACCGTAAGACTCTTAATCGTTTTATTTATTTTCATTGTTTGTTTTGTTTTAAAGCCCTAATCCTTTGAATCCTTTGAAAGTATGGTGTCATGGCTCTGCTCTGATGTTTCATTTTAAAGCACCATGTAACAATGATTTGAAAGGTGCTATATATATACTTGATCCACTCGATCTAAAACACGTTTCAAACTCAAGGATGTCGCCCGCAAGACAATCATATCCGGCCCACGAGACAATATCTAATTTTTATACTAACTGGCCCGCTGGTAAACAGCACAAACACCACAGATACTACAAATCCCAGAATGCACTATGATAGCAGGAGAGTCATTCAAAAGCTCCACTGTTGTCCGATATCATCATTTATCCAGTCCATCTAACAAACCTGAGGGTAGTCCTTAGGAGAGATGCAATGGAAGAAAAAAAAATGTACACGATAAATAATAGCGGATTATCAAGTCACATGAGCGTATTAGTGCAAAGAACGTATGTTTTGATTAACTGGCGAGGTGCGTTCACCTCCTCCAGCCATTCGTTCAAATAAAAATAAAAAACACGTGTAGTTGCTTTAATATAAGGGGAATTGCGCCTTTAGGCTATTCATGCACCTTACGGTTTACTGAGGAGCAGCTGCTCCTGGCTGCAGGAACAAATACTTTTACTATTTCATTGTGACGGAATAAAGAAACGGTTAAATCAGCCCAGCCATTTACCAAAGAGTAATCCGTGGTTTGTTCAGAACTCTATAAAAGGAGTGAATAAAAATAAGAACAAAATTGTTGTAATGCCTCAGGATTCAATTTGGCCAATTTGAGTGCTCCAACGAAAAAACAATTCTCAAACCAGACCACCTTCTCCCAATGCTGCGTGGTCCAGGTAAAACGTTGACGTGTCCATCGTGTTGACACTTTTGGCAGTGGGCATGGATCTCCAGGGGCACTCTGTCGGTTCTGACAGCGCTTTCTTAGAAACCGGCATGAACTTTCGCAGTTATTTCTGCTATAGAAGCTCTTCTGTTGGATCAGACAACAAAGCCTAGCTTTTGTTGCCCGGGCAGCAAAAGCCTGCAGTTCTGGAATTGCTCTAACCCCTTGTCTAAGTCCCTAAAATCCTTATAATTGCCCATTTTCTCGTGCTTTCAACACATCGACTGCAGAGACAAAATATTTGCTTGCTGCTTGATATATCCCACCACTGACAGGTGCCATAGCAACCAGATAATCACTATAATTCTGCTCACCTGCCGGTGGTTAGAATGTTATGACTGATGAGTGTGTGTTTAGTCTGACATAATAAGCTGCATGAGCCAAAGAGGGGGAAAAAAAAATCTTGGAGGAGTTGCTGAAGTCAGTCAGAACAGAATCAAGGGTTGAGAGTCGGGTCCAGTCACAGAGGTCAACGGCTGCATTCCGGCTGAGCTCCATCCAACAGTTGTCGTTAATAATAGCTTCTCAAGTTGTCATATCCAGGAAGTGAGGACATCTCCTAGTGACTGTCAGCTGTTTTACATTAAAAACAGCTAATCATTTTGAGTGCTCTGGGTTTGGGTGTGATGCGCGTCAGGGAGGGCCAAGAGTCGGTGAGGGAGTTAACCGATTGTGCGCTGGTTTTACAGCGGATGCTAACAAAACAAAAGGCAATCATCTGGCAGCTCTGCAGCAATCCTCTCAGCAGCGTTTTAGCACATGACTTATCCTCCTTACGAGGCGGGGGGGTTGGGGGGGGTCAGCCAGAGAGAGGGTTTTTTGGGCTGTAGCATGTCCAGTCCCGCTGGTGCAGATGATCAGATGATATCACTGGACCACATGATGTCAGCGAGGACCTTCTCCAGCGTGACAAACACACACAGCGAGTACTGTGAGCGTCACAAATACAATCTGACAGATATGCCCACCGAGCGGAGCTGGGGATGTAGAACAAATGCTTTCATTTGAGAGAGAGAGAGAGGGAGAGAGAGAGAGAGAGAGAGAGAGAGAGAATATATAAATGATTTTATAGAAAACTTCCCCAAGGATGGAATCCATTTAGTTGTGGTGTTTTATTACTTTCATTAACCCTTAGTTCATTTCCTCACCAAGAAGAAAATATGGGAAAATGATTTATTTGCCTATTTTCTTTCTTTGGGGGCCATTTATGAATTAAGCATATTTTTTAACAGTAGAAAAGTTGGATATTTCACCAGGACATTTTTGCTATCTCTCATAGAAAATAGTCCGTTTTAATTAGATTAGCTCAATTTTTTTTCGTGAAGCGTGTTTTAAGAAAACTATTAGTTGCATAAGTTACAATAGTTACATCATTCTTTTTACTAAGTGTTCACATTCTTTAATATGCCAACAAAAATAATCAGACTTACCTTTTCTACCTCTTCCTCCTCCCTTTGACTTATGGTGTCCCCCAGGGCTCCATACTTGGCCCCTTACTTGTTAGCATATACATTCTGTCACTGGGTCTGATTATAAATATCTTCAGTCACAATTTTTCCGTAAGAAATAATGTGTGAAAATCAGCTCAACCAAAACGTTGAGCAGGACATGAAAGGGTTAATACCATATTTAACGACTCAAGCTAAAGCTAATAATCTAATATTAGACTGGTTCCTTTACAACCTACTGTATCGGTGCTGATCCTGGGCTACAGGGGATATCGTAGCGCCGCGGGCGCCAAGAAGCGACGGCCAACATGTGGTTTAAATCCAATCCCATAATATCTGTCAATCAGACGCTGTTGCTTCAGCTGCTGTCTGAGTGAGTGAGACTCTAATTCCTTCATATATCAACTTCAGGAGGGGATTTAAGTCCTTTCAAACCGGGAATCAGCCTAATGTCTGACACCCGGTCGTAGTTAACCCTCTGCTGTCCGGGGTCATGCCGAGATGAACCCTAATCCTAGAGCGCATTAAATCTAAGATATTAAGCACATTAAATAAAGCTCAGCAGGCCGATGTTTTGTATCTGTATCTAAGGCCCAGCTCTTCTACGACCTCACAAACATTTATTCAATCCTAATAATGGTTTATTTATTTTTTCACCTGTGTATATTTTAACTATTTGCGGCATTTATTAATTTGATATCTTAGACACACTTATTTTACCATGGAATGATAAAATGGTTTTAGTCAATAAAGGTTTATTGATGTTAAAAAAAGTTTTTAAAGTAAGTAGTCTGACTTATATAATAATTTCATGATGAAATTTGTAGATCGCGTAAAAATAGTCAATTTTAATTAGAATAGCTCCAACTTTTCAAAAAACATGTTTTTTAGAAAAGTATTCAACCCTTATTATAAATTTTTTGTTTTTACAAAGTTAAATAATTTTGTTTAGTAAGTCCCCATACGCTAGATGCCACAAAAAGACCCTATTTATCAAATAGAACTTTCTCGTTAGCCGAAGTTAATGCCTCCTTTTGGTGGCCCCTTTGACCTGTGGTGTCCCCCAGGGCTTCGTCATTGGCCCCTTACTCTTTAGCATTTACATGCTGCCTCTGGGTCATTTCATAAACATGTTCAGTCACATTTTCAGTAAGAAGTATTAACTCAAAATGTGCTTAAACAAACAGCTGGGCAGAACATTAAAGGGTTAATATACCATATGAGTGGTTCGTATGAGTGGTTCATGTGACTCCAGAGTCAAAACTCACACCAATATGATCCCTAACCCCACACTATCACCACAAACCTCAACTGAATTCCAACCCTGTAGAAAAATTGTTGATGTGAGCTGAAATACTTTTGTCACCTCTTTCCTTTTGTGGCTTGGAGGTTTTAACCCCATCCTGACATCATGGGGGTCTCCCGCCGGGAATGAGTGAGGTTTTCCACCTATGAAATTGCACAGTGGAATAAGATTATTATCATTATCTAGCTTGTAGATGACATATTTACTCATCAGGGGGGATGAGTATCGCTCTCTGTCACACCAACCAACTGCATGTCATCCCTCACCACATCCAGAAACCTTCTCTTTGGCCTTCCACTTTTTTCTCCTTCTACCGATGGATCCACTATCCCTGCCAACACGGCCACACAGGGGTCATGACCCGGTATAGGTCTACTGTCGGTTCCAAGCCTGGATAAATGGAGAGGGTTGTGGCAGGAAGTAAAGCCGATGCCAAAATCAAATATGCAAAAACTGTTTGTCAAAGTGGATCGGTTGGGGCCCGGCGGGTTCAAAAAGAACGCCATTGGCTACTGTTGTTCTTATTGATATATACTGACCTTTAAGTGACCTGCAAACGCATCTGTCTCCCTCCCTCGCAGCAGCAGCACATTTTGCCCGCCATTGTAAAAAAGAAAATGTTTGGATTAAACCCTCCTCTATTTTTCCTTCCTTCCTAACTTCCTTTTTTTTCCTCTTTTTTTTTTAAACGTTATTTTCCTTCCCTCCAAAGAATGATTAAAACCCACCACCAATTAATCAGTAAGGCTGGCTAACGTTCCAGCATTCACTTAATCTTAACATGCTCATTGGCGCCGCTAGTGCTACGCTAAAACCTAAAACAAGTGAAGTGAAGAAAAATAATTGTGCTGACAAAATAAAGGTACCAATCTTTGGAATATTGAACGTTATATAATGATTTATAGAACCTTATTGTTCAAGCCAAAGGTTGACTTAAACGCAAAGCATGTTGGGTTTTCAATGAACGATCATAATGTAGAATAAAAACGAGACTCATTATGAAAAATCAGATTAAGATAATAATTACAATAAGAATGCATTTAATTTAAAACGCATTTATTCATCCCACGGGAGGAAAAACATTTTTTATGGATCATTTACAGAAAATTAATGTTTATTTTTCTTCCTTTGTAATAGCGCATGAGAAACCGAGAGGAAGAAGTTAATGAAGTTTTCTTTTGTCTGCCAGTGCCATGCTACTCGTTAAAAGAACTAACTACTAACCCTATAATGTCCTGCTCAGCTGTTTGGTTGAGGACATTTTGAGTCTCTATTTCTTATTGAAAGTATAGTGTGACCCTGCTGCTGCATGTTTATGCTGAAGGGTAAGGGGCCAAGGATGGAGCCCTGGGGGACACCACATGTCAAACCAAGGAGGAGGCATGGCTGTCATTAAACTCCTATTAGATAAGAAGAATTTTTTGGTGGTATATGGAAGAATGTGAGGACTTATTACGCTTAAATTTTGTAATTGTGTTGACACAACCAAAATGTCCAATAAAGTTCTAAAAACAGGCTTTACCAAAAGATTGAGCTAATCTTTGCTAAAATGGACTATTTTCTAAGAAAAATAAAATGTTATGATGAAATGTCTGACTTTTTTATTGTTTAAAAATATGCTTGAATATGCAAAGGAATCATTTTTCCATATTTCTTTCTTATAAATTAACGGGTTAGGGGAAATAATAACAAGTAAATGGATCATTTCCATGAAAAACAACATTTTTATCATGAAATAGTTTTATAAATGATTTTTTTTTACTGTTTAAAAACCCGCTTGACCGAAAAAATGTATCGTTTTATGGTAAATCTAGGGTGTCTCATATCTTAAATCAATAAATGTCCCAAATTAATAAAATCTAGAAATAGAGAATTTTTCCGGACTTTTTTTATTTATTTCTTGTTGAGGACATTAAAGGGCTCAATTTTGAGACAGAGTTTGCATTTTAACCACAGAATAGCCGAGTTAATTGTCCTGCTTGGCACGAAACATGGGTTGGTTTTTAAAAAAATCCACTCCATCATAAATATTAGGCCTTCAAACACAATGGACCCCATAACATGTGGAATGTCTGCTAAAAACTGCGGGAAGTCAATCCTTCTTTTGACTTACACGCATTATGTTCCTGTCATCTGTCCTCCTCTCTGACACGATAATACAATTTGATTTATTGCTCTATCCTTTCCCACCCAGAACAGCTGCACTATAACAATATCAGACGTCATTTTCTATGATTCGTGTTCTTTGAGAAGAGCCAGTGTCACACTGAGACCTCCGGAGGAACAGAACTTGTTTGGTTGTAATCTGAAGCAAAAATCTTAGATTTCCTGGTTTTCTATGTTCTTAAACTCAATGTTCGATTGTCTGTTCTCTTCTGAGCTAAGACGCTTTAACCCTCAGGGGTCGGAGGCCATTTGAACAGGAACCCGGACCCCGGACCCCAGGCCTTTACAAACCACATTAAAAGATTTTCAGCATGACACTGTTTGATATATTAGGATCCAGAGGGGTTAAAACAAGTTATTCTTTAGTCAGAGATCTTTAGTTTGTCTAACAGCTCTTTAAAGGTGCAGTATGTCAAATCTCGGAGTATCTCTTTAAACTATGTTTTTGTTTTTTTCTGTATAATCAACTGAAAATATTCTTCTAATATTAGTTTTGTGAAAACCTTTTATATCTCCAAAAGGAAGTGGGTCCTCTTCCGCTAATGCCAGACCAATACATCTATCAGTTTATTAGGTTAGGAGGGAGCGAGATAGATTGATCGCTGGGCGAGCTGCATTGACTTGCAACAAGAGAGAGAGAGAGAGAGAGAGAGAGAGAGAGAGAGAGCAGCCCACTGAGCTGTGACTCATAATTCTCTCCGCCTTGACAAAATAATAAGAGCAGCTCTGAAATTGAATCAAAGTGGTTGTTAATTACTGAAAAACACATCGATCAGCCACAACATTAGAACCAGTAACTGTTGTTCTTTGTGTATTCTACGCATCAAGACACCGACGTCACCATGCCGACGATGACAATATTCGTGGCGTGTCGTCCTGTAACAACAAACAAATACTTTTGATTTTAACTATTTTTAGTAGATATGCCTGCAGACTTCTGATACCTACTAGATGCACCTTCTACATGATCCATCCTGGAACTGGTGAGACTCCGGTCCTAATAAGTTGTCCTTGGATAACCGATTAACCCGTTAACTGTGGCGTGCAGAGATCAGAGTTAAATGGGCTGTGGTGATGTCGCACGTCAGAGTATCGTTATGAATTATATATAATATATGTTATACATACATAAAACATAACACAAGCGCTGTCTGTCATTTGGGTGTACAAGCGGGCCCACTGGGCCCACCCACTTACTGCCGCAACTGCTTCTTCGAAGACGAGGGTTCACCTGCTTCTTATTGTCCTAAATAATATCTTTTGGAACTTTCAGCTTTCATCTTGTTTTATCCGCTATCTAAACGTCCGATGTCTCCACAGGTAACATCTTCGTGGTGAGTTTGTCTGTGGCAGACCTGGTGGTGGCGTTGTACCCCTACCCTCTGGTCCTGACAGCCATCTTCCACAATGACTGGACTATGGGTGACCTGCACTGCCAGGCCAGTGGCTTCATCATGGGGCTAAGCGTCATTGGCTCCATCTTCAACATCACGGCTATTGCCATCAACCGCTACTGCTACATCTGCCACAGCCTCCACTACGACCGCCTTTACAGCCTGAGGAACACCTGCTTCTACCTGGGCCTCACCTGGCTCCTCACCGCACTTGCCACGGTGCCCAACTTCTTTGTCGGGTCGCTGCAGTACGACCCCCGCATCTACTCCTGCACCTTCAGCCAGACGGTCAGCTCATACTACACCATCTCCGTGGTGGTCATCCACTTCCTGGTGCCGCTGCTGGTGGTGTCCTACTGCTACCTGAGAATATGGGTGCTGGTGATTCAGGTGAAGCAGCGCGTTAAACCGGATCAACGAACCAAACCCAGCGATGTGAGGAACTTCCTGACTATGTTTATGGTGTTTGTCTTGTTTGCCGTCTGCTGGGCTCCACTTAACCTCATCGGTCTGGCTGTGGCTATAAACCCCGGGGCAGTTGCACCCAACATACCAGAGTGGCTTTTTGTGACAAGCTACTTCATGGCGTACTTCAACAGCTGCCTCAACGCCATCATATACGGACTACTGAACCAAAACTTCCGCAAAGAGTACAAGACGATTCTTCTTTCCCTTTGCATCCCGCGTTTGTTCCTAGCGGAGACCTCCAAGTGTGCGACGGACGGACTGAAGAGTAAACCTACGCCGGCGATAACAAACAATAACGTAGCGGAGATGAATGTATAAATAAATGTTTTACCGGGGAAACGTGGACCAGGTTTCTCTGCAGCCTCATTGTGGATGTGTTATAGGAGTCACCCGATGCCTTTTTACAAGACGTGTATCCGGTTCTGAGGTTAAGAGAGGACACCGCTGTCATCACGCTCCTTCCAGACACTGTTCCCTCATGTGGGGAAGAAAATAATCACTTGCATTATAGGTACATTGTGATCCTTTGTGGCGGCGTCCTGATGACTCATCGGTATTCACCCAAAAAGAGATTTGACATGATTTCTACATAAAGGGTGGTCGGCTTTTCTGAAAAAGGACAAGACAGTTAGGCATTACCATCTGTAAGGTGTATTGTTTGGATGGGGAAGTTCATTAATCATGATCCCAGAATGTGTATATGTACATGAAAATGGCTCACGGCCTATATATCAGCATTATAGTGGAATGAAATAAATGTATTTTCTAATCCTCATATGTCCTTGTGTACTTTAATGCATTATCACCAATGAAGAAGCCATGGGAAACTTGAGCGTTTTTATTCTTTTATTTCTGATTTAGCGCTATGTGGACTTACATCATAAGAACCTTATACAAAACTAGGCCAACGCTGACGTCCCCGACAATAAGGGTTTGTCCCCGGAATGTCCCCAATCCCTTTCATTGTACAGGCAATCCACTTGATTAAACCCCTTTAAGTAAATGTGAAGTTATTTCCACAGAATCTGGAATAAAAAAATTCTCCCCAAACTGAGTAAAATATGAATTTTTACATTCAAATATGGTTAAGATATGACATAAACAAGATTGATCTCCTCTAGTCGATTCATGTGAACCAAATCTGTACAAAAATGGACCAATGCTTTAGAATTTAAGGCCCAATAGTTTCAGAAATGAACGACTAATCACTCCCAGAATCAATCCAGTTCTTCCTCGCACTAAGATCTATATGGGTAAAAAATTGGAAAATGATCTATGAAATAGTTTAAGGGTTATGTACAGAAAACAATGTTTTTCAGAAAAAAAATCTCCCCCTCATGAGTAAAATATGAAAGATTAAAGTAAAACACAATATACAAGATAAATCTCCACGAGTCGATTGACATTCGGAGAAATGAATGTCAACGGTTTTAGAATAAGGCTATAGCATGATTAAGAAAAACATTATAGACTTTTTTATTTAAATATGATTGCCCTGTATATGTTTACTGACAAATAGAAACATATTGATATAGTCAATATTATGATAACATGTAGTCCCTTTTATCTCCTCATTTGAAAATAAATGTCTCTTTTACAGTTTTTATTACTTTATTGCCCTTTTTAAATACACATATAGTTACATAAAAACAAGTTTAAATCCGCTGATGGGCGTAACACTATAAAAATGAACTACTACAGTATTTTCCTCACTTTTTTAAATTTATTTATTTTATCATTCTGTTCAAAATATGTTGTCAAAAGACATGAAATTTAATAAAAGACATTTTATGAAAGAATTCAAATTGTTAAGTTGATTAAAACACACCTTGAGCAAAAAAAGACAATAAAACAGGAAGCTGAAGTTTAGCACTTAATGACTTAAAAACGAAGGATGAAGCTGTTAAAAGGAACTTTTTATCGTATATTTGAATGTTTTGTAAAACTTACGTCGCCATACCTCCCTCTGGGTTAAGATCTGAGAATATAGGGAAAAAAAGGAAGAGTGAAGAAGCACTCTTCCCGGAACTGAACATTAACTTTTCGTGGAATTAACGTAAACTGCGCTGCTCATCAAATCGGATTGCCTCATCGTTTTTGGAGTCAACTCCGCCGATGAAGAAAAAACAGCTTCACCTCCAGCACGCGTCATTTTATCAAACTAAAACAATAATAAAAGTTGAATCCTTGAATTATTCCGGAATAGCAGGAATTCTGCTGCGGAGGAGAGCAGATGACAAACAAAGCTAGTTCTTGTTTATTAAATGCCCGGAGGACATTAAACGCACCAGAAGCCAGAAAAGGAATTTCGTGATAGAGCAAGTGGCCTGAGTACATGTCACCGTCGCTGAGATGAGCTGTGACAGGCTCCCCGGACGCCATCCAGCCGGCACACAAACTGTGAGCGCTTCACCTCACAGGGAAGCTCCGAGGTGTCGATGCGACACGTTCTTGATACGATGCACGGTCGCCGGAATGATAAAAAAACGATTACAGCATTCCCACTGTCTAATTAAAATCACGGATAAATATTTCACATTTGCTCTTCAGATCCATTTCCCACAGTTTTTTTTTTGGCTTTGGTTGCCGCCAAGCTGCAGGGAAAATCTTGAATAAATGATGATGTGTGCAGGAAATCCGTCGTCTGCTTCAGGCTGCTTCGTGTGCAGCCAGATGCCATCGAGCTGCAGAGCCGTAAAATTGCACACGACTATTGGGTCTCGCGTTTTTTACCTGTCGGCGTCTCCGATGAGGATGAAAGAGGCAGCGCAAGGTCAGCGGGCGATGAGTAGCTGAAGAGGCTGAAGGGTGAAAGACTGTCGGCTCCACCGCACCGACAAGCTTCAGACCACCAGTAATCACTCTCTCTCACCCTTTCACCTCTCACTCTTTAGTTTCTCCATATCATGCATTTTTGCCACAGCTAATATCTGGTTATTACATTTTGTCGTGGTTTAACCTATCAAACAAACAAAATTTGGTCTCTTCTTTTTCTTCTTTTTTTTTGTGAGTGTGTGTGTGGTTGTGTTTTTTGTGTGTGTGTGTGTGTGTTGGGGGGGGGGTTAATGTGTGTATATCAATTGCACTTCCATAGGCCAGGTGTGAGGCCAGGACATAACATGCAATGGGCTTATGATGATTTAGCTTAGCTTAGCTTAGCTAACCGTAGCTTAGCTTTGACTAGCCTAGCCTCCATAAAGGCTTGAAACAAGAAGAAACACTTCTAAACACATCATATTCAGAATGTCATATTTTTAACATTTGGGATTTTACATCTATGGCATGAATTAGTTTGCGTGTAGCAGCGGAGAAGAATATGATTTCCCTGTATATGTTTACTCAGATTTACTTTTGAATTTTTCAATATAGTCCACCTACTCCCTTGTAGAGGGATCGTCTTACAGCAAGCCGGATTTCCAAGATATATAGTCTGATATCTTTGTGAATTAGGGAACACATGGCATTTTAAAACATATGGATGGATAACACTGTCAGGGAATCTTTGACGGATAAATCAACGGATGATTCACGTCGGCTTGTGATTTAAGACCAAGGCCAACGGCTTATGGAGCGCTTCCTCTTCCTGTATGTTCAAGGTCGCTGTGTTCTATCCACGCTGTCTTCCTCTATAAGATCCATCATGACTCATGACTTCATTTTTAAAAATGTCCCATATGTATGTCACTTGAGGTGATTTACCGCCTCTGTCTGAGAGGCACATTTTCAGCCCCACCCCGGTTTCTATCTAACATCAGCTCCATTTTTATTTTTTCTCTCTCTCTCTTCTGCCGCTCTGGATCTCTGGCAAGCTCTAAATCCCTATGTAGTTTCACGCAGCGAAAACTACTCTCATATGTCAGACAGAAAAGCAGATAAATCTTACTTATTCCCCGAGCGTATGGCGAGGGAGACGTGCGAGGCGGCATCACGAGCTTTGAGAGACTAAATCAAACACAAGGAGAGAAACCGGAATTTTTCCGGGGACACCATTACGACTCCCCATACTGTGGCGTCAGGAGAGCCCAAAAAGGAAGAACTTTGTCTTTGTGGGATACGTGATGGATTATTTCCATCACAGCCGAACACTACCACCGAGGTGGTTAACATGGGATGGATGATGAAGGAGGCATTTTATGGTCCAGGGTTCCTATGACATGATGTTTTTTCACTGGTTAAGCTTTACATCACTGCCGTCCTCGCACAGAGGAATGTCTACCGCCAGCTCCTGCACAACATTGAATTTTACAGCAGTGGGGTCTCTCGCTGGGCCTGCTGCCCCCCATAGCATGTCTCCTAATGGATTTGTGCATTGGGCTCAGGAAGGCCTGTGTTCTCATGCATATGATGTGTTCCTCTACATATCCCAGAAGGCCGTGGGATACGATACAGAGAGGAGTTGTTCATGTGGTGGTCTAACGAAGCCGGTGAGACCAGGACTGTAGGGTGATGGGAATTCTCTCAAGCATATTTATTGTACGATATTCCAACCCGAGGGCGACGTTTGTTGTGTTTGTTCACAGTAAACGGATGTTTTACCCCCTGTGCAGTAAATTATACGAGATAATCCGGCGCTGCTCTCACAGAAGTCCAGACTCACAGAGTCCGGATGTTAGAGTTCACTCCAAGAAAATGTATTTCTTACATTTACTTAACTTAGATATGTCAAGCAGTCCAAGACCCGTTAATGTATAATGAAGCCTACGCGTTCATCGCCGACAGCAAGGTTACATCCCTGAAAGTCCCCAATCCCCTGCTTTGTACAAGCAGTCCCCTGATTTTTAAGGAAAATGTCCCCTAGTGAGTAAAATATGAACTATAAGAGTAGAATATGATTTATTCAAGATAGATCTCCACAAATCGATTAATATGCAATAAATTTGGACTATATCGGACCGAGGGTGAGAAATTACGGCCCAAAAGGGTTTGGATATAAAGCTCCCCCTAGTGTCGGAAATATACAATCAAAGTTTTCCAAAATCAATCCAGTTCTTCCTCACACTAATGTCTGTGTGGGTCTAAAATTTGAAAATGATCCATGAAACACTTTTTGAGTTATGTCTGGAAAACAGTGTGTTTCGTAAAATAAAAAAACTCCCACTGAGCTTAATATGAACTATAAAAGTAAAATACAAACTATAAGAATACAATGTGGTAAAACACAGATTTCTTCCAGTCGATGAATATGCAGCAAATTTGGAGTAAATCAGACCAAGGTTGATAAATTAAGGCCCAAAAGTTGGAGATGAAGCTCCCCTTAGTGTTGGAAATACATGCCGATGCGTAAGAGGCGATGGTGATGACGACTCCATAACATCCTCGTCCAATCAGGAATAAACTCAGCCGGGAATGTGAGGAGATGTAATAAAAAGTAGAATGAAATGTTGTTTTCCACCAACAGGTCGAGTGCAAGACGATACGAAGTTGCTTTTAGTCATTCAAAGGTGAAAATCCTCTCACCTTTACTGGTAAATATGAAAGCTATAGATAGCGCGGAGCTATTTTAAAAGTGTTGCCTTAGTGTCTTCCTCACGGACAGTTCCTCGTAGTGAGGTTTTAAATATTTCCTGAAGGGCACTGCGTCCGCTGGTCCAAACAACAGGTGTGGACCGGGGGTCGCCTCATGCCTGACATGGACAACTGGTGACACATGGAATGGAAAAGAGTCCAGTTTGAGAGCCATGGGAAATACCCTGCAAAGGGTCAAAGGTTAAAAAGCCGTTAATAGAAATAGAATCTGATATTGAGCTTTTCACGTAGCCTCTTGGCCACATCCACACGATGTTATTCCACTGAGATAAGGACTTCTGTTGAGCTCAATCTCTGCAGGAAGTTGTTTTATTAAGATTCATAATCCCACCATAACGGGGGGACATATAATAATAATAATAATAATACATTTAATTTATAATGCACTTTACATTTGGATCAAATCTCAAAGTGCTACAAAGTAAAAGCAGATAAAAGCATAAATAAAAAA
>VRLP01002625.1:0-83030 GCA_009660295.1 Lophius piscatorius | reverse complement strand
ATATATATAATTGTGTATTTAATTTGCTGCATTTGATCCATCCCCGAGGGAGCAGTGGACGGCCCCTGAGAAGCACCCGGGTAGCTGGGGTTTCAGGGTCTTGCTCAAGGACCCACCCACGGCAGGCAGAATCAAGGACTGGGCTCAAACCCTGATCTGCTGATTCTGGGACGAACACTCTACCCACTGAGCTAAAGCCGCCTTATTATGTATCTATGTTTCATGCTGTGTGCTCGTCCCGTGTCTCACCTTCACCGTATTTTCTAAACCTTGGTTTTACATAGTGGTGGCAGAGACACTGATGGTCAGAAATCATTAGAAAAACCACAAAAAACGGAGAATTGGAAAAATCCGGGGCTTAGATGTACTATTGAGCTAATGTCAGCTAACCTACCTACAGTATCTAACAGCTAAAGCTAATGTCTTGGTTCCAGAAGAAGTGGAACATTCTGGAGTCACATGACTCGAATCCAAGAGAAAATCTCTGTGGGTATTAGAGGTAGGCTGCAGTAGGTAAATTCAGGAATTATCCAGAACTGCAGGTCTTTGTCCGAGGATCAAGGATTAAGGATAACTTTATTAAGTTCATTCAGTTCAGGCAGCGGTACATAAGACAACTGCAGAACAATAAGTTAACATTCAAACGTCAGGAAGGCAAACAATGCGACAGAAAAAACGACTGTCAATAATGGAACAGATGCCAGATAAAAACATAATGATAAATAGTTGCCAGGGCTATAAATATTAAATATAAAAGATGGACTTGACTAAAAAGCATAAAATAATTAAAGTGAGCTCTTTAAAAGACCACTGCAGCTGGCATCAAGCCCATTCAAGGAAGAAAACTCAAAGAATTTGTTGTCACGTCGAAGCCCCTCAGGTTCGAACTTCTAAAAGTTCTACAAAGTACAAAAGTCAATCACCATAAAGGCTGGAACCATGTGGAATATTAGATTTAACGCTAAAGCTGGTGGATGATGGATGTTGATTGATTTTAATTCTACCTGTTTAAATTTCTGTGCAGCATCTTTCACATCTTAACTCACGTTGATGTCTCTCTCGTGGATCTCGTCAACGATGACATGACTGATGCCTCGAATTCCTGCTTCAAGCTTTCGCAGTAGAACCCCTTGAACGTAAAATACCAACGTCAGCGTCCTGTTGCCATGGTGACCACAGTAACTGGGTTAAACCTCAGAGGGAGGAGGAGATCAGGACTGACGTTGGTGTTTACGTACCGACGGTGCAGAAGAGCACGCTGGCGTGGGGTCGAGGGAGGATGGACTCAAAACGGACACTGTAGCCACAGCTTTTCCCAGCATCCTCCGCTCTCTCGTAGGCAACTCGTTCGGCCACTGACACGGCGCTGATCCGCCTGGGCTGGAGGAATGATTAAGTGTAAAATATTATTATTAAGTATATTATTCCATGGGCGTTTCAGGAAGAGGTTGTCTTATGTCCTCTAAGTCGGTCAATTTGATCAAATAGTGAATAAGTTGTAAAAATAAACCAATGCTATTATTGCTAACTCAGCAATAGTCATGAAAATTCCATTTAATTTTAGGTATTTTTGTATTTATGATAAAGATGTTTAACACTGAAACCCCATTTCCACAAAAGTTGGTACACTTTGTAAAATGTACAAAGAAACATTAAAACCTCATATTTAATACAACCCAAATAAAAATATATAAAATGCTGAAACTTAGAAGTGTAATTGTTTTTTAGAATATGATCTGCCTATTTTGAATTTGATGTCATGTTTCAATAAAGTTGGGAAAGTGGTAACAGAAAGAATCAGATGATGGTAGAAAAACAAAAACAATTATATGTTTATACGTATTTGAAGCAGTTTCAGGAAGGGGAGGTTTATGTCCTTCAAAGTGTTAAAAGGTATTTTTCTGACTATTTTTTGTTTCCTATTTCATGTTTCAGGTATAATGTTAATTGAAAAAAATCATAAAGGTGAAAAATTATGATGACTTTTATTTTAATGACAGTTAAAATAAGTGGACATCTATGTCCTTCCACAGGATGGGATTTAAAGTTTGATGGACTGAAGCACAAGACTTCTTCAAATCCTAACAGGAAGTGAGGTCACACTTTACATGAAGGAGGTTCTGTCCGTGACATTACCTGGGTGACGACGATGTTGCAATCGGACGCTCGGCCTCCCTTAATGAAGCGGTCCAGAATGTACTGAGGAACCTGGGTGGTTTTACCGCAGCCCGTCGCTCCTCTGATGATCACCACAGGGTTGTTTTCGACGGCATTCATGATCTCGTCCTCAAATTGTTTGACGGGTAGCTGGTTTCGTTCCGATAGGATCTGAACCAACACCAGAGTCACATTCCAGTTGGGTTCAAACAACTACATGAGGACTAAAATGTAAGCATACTAACCTGCTGCAGGTGTTCGTCATGATCCAGCTGGTACATGAGCTCGTTATGAAGGTCGCCGCTGATCTGCTCCGGTGTGCACTGGGAAACAAATGTTGACATAATTGCAAAACATCCAATGGGACGATGAAGTGAAGGTTTCCATGCCGATTCTCAAATATGTTTAATGATTTTTTTTTATTTATTAAAAAGTAAATTCATGACGATCAGTAAAGGTTTCATTTGGATTTAGATTTCTTAATCCCTAAAGCCCTACGGACTCACAAAGGCTAATGGCCCCTCGTCAATGTTGCTGCTGGTCCAGGGGTTCCAATTGATCTGAGGTGGCGACCAAGGGACTACTCCAGCTGTGCTCTGGCGCTGTGACGGCTCAAAGGTGGCCATCTTGCCCTGAACCAGAGACACGGGGATGCTTTGGTCCACGGGCTGGATGGAAGAAAACACAGTCACCATCAGAGTGGTGGTGATGAAGACTGACCACAGACATCGGTTCTGGTGACTCACAGGTGGGGGGATGTTGACTCCGAACTCCTGGACCACACTGGCCAGCTGCTGCTGCAGGTCCTGAGACACGTTGACCTCGAACACCTCTAGCTGTACAGGAAAGACGAGCGTGAGACATCTTGCTAGCAGATGAGTCTGTTTAAAATGAATTCACGGCTGTACCGTTTCACCCTCCTTCTTCTTGGTAACCCCCGAGTATGCCTCGATGACCCCCAGGTGGTACAGCTGTCGCACCAGAGACAGAGCGCAGGACTGAGCCGCCAGCTTCTTGTTGGAGCCGTGCTCTCGCGCTGTGATCCCTGCAGAACAGATGGAGCACACAGCGCTGTGACCTTTGACCTGAGTTAAATGGACAAACCCGCTGTTTTTAACCTACAGTAACCAAGTGTGGTGTTCCTCAGGGAAGCCTTCTTGGAACACTTGTGTGTGTTTGAGTGGTTTCTTATTCGTACCCTATTGTATTGCAAAGATTTTTGGCTGACTAACCTAACAGACAGTCAGCCAATTTTACTTTAAAGTTTTTAAATTGTTTTCAGGGGTTGTATTTTCACACTCATCCTAGTTTCGACCCGATCAGCTTCAAATTTGGTGACTTACATGTTAGGACTATAATGATAACAGTTATCAAAAGCCTGATTTTGACTGAATAGTCTGGACGGTATGGAGCAGTGAAGATAGAGCCTTGACCTAAACTCAACTGGAAGTCCGCTATTCTTTTTTTCATTTTAAGTTGGTTTTTTTTTTAGAAACCTTTTTTTTGCAAGTTGTGAGTTGCAATATCCAGGAAAAACTTTAACAAGGTTATCCCAGATATTTCGAAACTTGGTTAGAATCTTCTTTAAAGCATTGAGGATGAAAGGTTATAAAAGTATTTTCTTTAATGTGATCAAAATGTCACTTTACACTGTCCAATATGTCTAAAACTCAAGAGTTCTACAAGGGGGGTTAGTTTAAAATTTTTTAGCTCAGGGTCAGCAAGTAAAATAAACATTAAGTGCAGTGGCAGCATCTGGTGTGATGTCTTACATATGCTTGTAACTGCCCTCTCTAGAAAATAGATTAATGTGGCGAAAGTAAATCTATAATTCGCCATTACTGTTAGAAAGGGTTGATCTCAATGGTGCCTCTCAAGTGCTTTTTTTTCTTCATGTTTTTGGTTTAATTAATAGCCTTTAAAAAAATAGTTTTACGCCTTACATGGCACCCAGATTATACGCGTTTGACACATTTAGAGAAAACACTTTACTTGGCTTTATTGTGGAAGTTTGAATGTTTTCCTGTAAAGTTTAAAGAACAATCTGAAGCAGCTGCGTGTGAGCATTAAAGGTCTAAAGGAAGAAAAAAAAAGTCTCTTACTTCTGCCGAGCTGCTTAACAAACAGTTGCATCTCTGCAATGAAGCTCCTGCAGACACAAACAACACAAACATGGCACTTTCATTTCCTATCGGCCTTTCAATATAAACTCACCAATACGAGGGAGAGGCTTCATGAACTTACCTGGATGTGAGGCCTGCATGTTTTTCTGCCGGACTTTAAAATGGACTCATCTGGCTCCTCTGTTGCCTGCGGTGAACAGCGACACCAGAAATCACAACCAGCAGACTCCACCCAGCCCCGAGCTGAAACCATGGGACACCTTTAGTGCACCTAAATGCTGTCCCATGTCTTCCTTAAATCGGGTTGTGAGTTCTGGTGTCACCTCTAACAGAGCAGGAAGTACTCAACATCTGCCCACCCCACATCATCAGGTAAATGTTGCCTCGTCGTCACGGAAATGAATGTACTGAATGACCGCCATTATTTACAATGCTATGGGATATGGGATACCCAAAATCTCCCATGTCATATGAGGTGTAAAGCTAACATTAGCTAATCCAAAACTGCTGGAGGTGAATTTGGGTCTTTATTGTTCTACTGTAGGATTTACCCGGCATGTGGGCGGGACCCTCTGTCTGATGTAAACACTGATTGGTCAAACAGCGAGATCTCTCTGGTGTAGCCAACACACTCTGGAGGTCTCTGGCTTCACAGCAGTCCAGCAGAAAAACATACAGGAGAACCCTCCAAACCAAATCTCTTACAGTAGAATACCTCCACCCTTGCCCAACCAACCAAAATGTAAACAGGAGAATCCCCCTTTACCAAGACACCCAGAGACAGAGGCCAACTCATGTGAGTGAGGTTTCACATTAAAAGCACATAATATGAACTCGAGTATTTATGAGCCTTGTTTTGACGGATTCCCATCAGAATCAGTACAAACACTCTAGTCTAACACCTCTAACACGTCGAGAGCGCTTGACCTGACTCTGCTCACTTCATAGTCCGCCTTTGAGTAGTCGCCGCTACATCCAGCGACAGAAAGGATGTTTCTGTATTCTACATATATCAACATTGTTGTTGTTGTTAAACTTTGGACGTAAACTTGAGCCAGGGAGGTCCGTTGCCATGGTTACAGCATTCTTTTCTTTTTCAAAAAAGAAAAGAAGCATTAAAGCATTAGCAGCATGATTAAGATGGACACAATAGATTTCTCATTGATTTTAAAATGCAGTTTTCTTCCTTCTATTTATTTACTAGAAATGACCATGAGTGGCTGCTGCTATAAAGGAACAGTTCACCATAAGGTGTCACAGTGAACTCGGCATGAAGAGCGCTGGGAAATTATGACACCCACCACCAATAACATTATAAGCACCTGCCTCATATTGGGTAGGTCCACCTTTTCCACACCAGAACAGCTCTGTGATGCCACTGTGTGATCTGACTCCTTTCTATCAGGACCACTATTAGCTTTTTTTTTTAACCAAAGAGTTCTACAGAATAATAATTTCTTGCAATATTCAAATATATCTATTGAAAGGAACCTCATCACTTTGAGCGGCTACAAGTGGTCTGATGTGGTCTTATACAGATCATACTGAGCCTTGAGGGATGGTCTTGGTGGTGGGTTGAGCCCACCACCAGATACCACTATACACACTTTTTCCTGCACCTTCAGGAAAATTAACATGGTTTTCTATAAAGTGGTGAGGAGGTAAAAAGGTTGCATTTCAATAAGTTCAATTTAAGAACTTTTTAAAGTCCTTATAGACATTGTAAGATCATTATGAATTAAATTTAAGACCCATTTTATGTCCATAGAACCATTTGCTTGCCATAAAAAGTAAATTAATTTACTCAAAGAAAAGTGTGTAAATAAATTGTCCTTCAAAAAAGCCATTTTTGAAGGACAACAGAAATACTTCAACCGGCATGGAGTAGCATTAAAAAAAACGTTAAAAAAGTAAGATCTCACAAACAATGCCTCATAATATTTTAGACTTTTTAGGACCGGGTAGAAACCCTTAAGTACATCTAAAGTCTCTTATTCTTCGTGAACTGCTCCTTTTTGGAATCAGAACCCTAGTACGCAGTGTTTACTTTGTAGCACTTTGAGATTTGATCCAAATGTAAGGTGCATTATAAATTAAATGTATTATTATTATTGTTGTGTTTTTTTGTTTTGTCTTAAGATTAACTAAACTTGTAAAAACACTTAGATTGAGGATGGAACTGATTTTGAGTTTATAAATTCATTCCCGTTGAATAATGGAGGTGACCAAGTGTTGAGGTCGTTCTGATCCAGACCTGTTGTGGTCCGGTCCCACTTGGCTGTATTTATACTCAGCGCTGGTTTTTTCCTTCTGGAAGAACTGGTTCAGGCGGGCCTTGGCATTCTCCAGCGTCCAGTTGCCATGGAGATTGGCGTTCAAGTCGACCTCCTCCGACTCCAGTGTCTACAGAGACCAAAGATTATTTATTAACGGGTTCTCCCTAAGGAGGTTTTATGGTTTTGAGATCAAAGCCATACCGCTTGCGCTTCCTGTTCGTCCTTCTTGGCGTAGTAGTCCTTAAGGTTGGCTCCTCGGTCCCACTGAGCTCCTCCTCCCCACGCAGGATTTCCTCCCGAGTAACCAAGTCCAGTCACACCAGGTACCGGCACGCTGCCGCCACCGCCACAACCAGCTATGTCTGCCCCTGACAATAAAACACGCGAGCTGTATTTCAGTTCCTTCAGTCCAACTAAATAAAAACAGACCCAGAAACAAATTGAGTCTCAATTGTATCAAAACTAGTCATCGCTTGTTTAACCTATATTCAGCTATTAATGCTAATCTAAGCTGATTTGAGCTATCATTGCTAGTATTTCCCAGTGTCACCATCATAGCTATGATAAGCTAATTACAGCTATCATAGCTAAAAGTAGCTAATTTCAGTTTACAACTTCGGTTACCTAATTGAAGCCATCTTAGGTAATGATTCCTTCTTCTTCTTCATCTTCAGGCTGTTTCTTTAGGGGTCTCCATAGCAGATCATCTGTTCTCATCTTGCCTTATATTTTGCATCTTCCTCTTTCATACCAACTAATTGTATGTCCTCTCTCAACACATCCATAAACCTCCTCTTTTGTCTTCTCCTTTTTCTGCTGCCTGGCAGCTCCATCTCCAGCATCCGTCTAACACTAGAGCCCTGATCCCTCCTTCCAAAACATCTCAATCTGACCCCTCTTAATTTGTCTCTAAGCCGGGGCTGTCCCTCAGATGTGCTCATTTCTAATCCTGTAAATCCTCGTCACTCCCAAAGAACATCTTAACATCTTCAACTCTGCCATCTCCAGCTCAACCTCCTGTCTTTCAGTCCGAGCCACCGTCTCTCAATACCATCTTAGAAAACTTTCCCTTCATTCTTGCTGCTACTCTTCCGTCACAGATTACTCCCAACTCCACACTGCTTACACTCACTTCTTCACCTCTTTTCCACACTCCCCGTTGCACCAATCAGTTGACCCCAAGTACTTAAACTCCTGCACCTTCTTCACCACTACTCCTTCAATCCACACCGTTTTATCTGCCTCCCTTTCATTCAGACTTGTATTCTGTTTTGCTGGGACTGAGCTTCATTCTTTTTTTTTTCCCTCTAGCACATACCTCCACTTCTCCAGGTTTTCTTCTACCTGCTCCCGGTTCTCATGACAGATTACAATGTCATCTGCTAACATCATACTCTATTGAGACTCCTAGCTGACCTCATCTGTCAGCCAGTCCATCACATAGCAAAGAAGAAAGGGTTCAGAGCTAGCCCTTGGTGCAGTTCCTTCTCCACCCTGTACTTATCCGTCACATCTACAGCACTAACTCTGTCTGAATGTCCTTTGCAATATGCTAATTAGCATGCTAAAACAGTGTGTGAGGTTTCTATTGTGTCTGAAACCAGTAATTATTGAATTATGAACTATTCAAAGAAGAATATTCCAGTATTCAATTATTGTTGTCATGACAACAACAACAACATAACTGACAGCTGATGGTACTGTTTCTACTTCTTCTCTGAATGAAGCAGGCTAGACGTTATGATGCAGTGCTGCCACCCTTTTTTGGTTGTTTTTAATGATCCTTTAGCCCCACTGATGAAGATTCATGACCCGCATTTCCATAGAAAGAAGAAGCTCCTGATGAAAAACGTACCTTGCTCTTTTTTGACAACAAGGTGAGGTGGCAGCGGACCGCCTGATGGAAGGTTACCGAACCCACTCTCTCCATTTCCTCCTCTTCCTACTACTACTCCATCGGGAAGGTCTGGAACGCTCACCTGGTGACACAAATATCTGAGCAATGACCTGATTAATTAATATTGAAGCTGTAAAGGTCTGAGTCTCTGCCCCCTTACCCCAAGAGCTGGAACCTCTGCGGCGCTCATCTCCCCAATCCGAACCAGGTAGTTGACAAAGTCCCTGGCAGCGTTGGACTGCGCATCTTTCTTGTTGGTGGAGTTACCCATGCCAGTGTAGTTGAAACCTTCAACGCGGACCTGTGAGGAGGTGGTAGAAGATGTTGGAGGTAAGAGGAGGTGCCTGACATAACCAAACCATCAGACAGAAGAGACAGGATCCACACCTCACACAGAAATTTCTGTCTGTTTTTGTTCCCGGCGGCACGGATGTCGTAGTTTGGGGTCAGCTTCTTCTTTCCACACCAGGCGTACAAGAAGTTCTTGATGTCCGCCATGGTGGAACGACAGATGGGGGAGTTTCCTCCTTGGAGACCCTTAATTTCTTGTACGGAGGTAGCAAAAAAAAAAAGACAATTCATCATTATTATTGCACCCGACACAGGGACAAGATACTTCAAAAACCTGATAATAACCAGTATGTAACGTGTAACACATTATTATATGGTCTTATTTACAACTGAACTTGTGACTTTTTCACGTTGTTAGTGTCTCCCCATATGGGGATTAATGTACTTCCCTCTATCTTATAAAGTTCTAGTGAGTTCAAGAGCTCCTTCAGCAACATATTCAAATGTCCATTCTGTTCAAAGCATCGTTTCTTTACCTCCTTTCTCGAATGTGAAATAAGACGGTAAATTCATCTCAATTAACAGTGTGACATTAACAGGAAAGCTACACAACCGATGTAAAAGGTGCAAGATTCTAAGGTTTACATTCGAGTATTCTTCAGTTGGTGCAAAAACAAAAAATGTGCACCCACAATCTATCAAGTGCAATATTTATTATTATACATATTAGAGCAAGAAGAAAAAAGTAGTTCATACCAACCAGTGTGTAAATCCTTTAATATTTGTAAATATTTTTCTTAAACTAGCCTAGCGGGACGATTCAGTTCACTGTCTCCTCCTTTAGCTTCCATACACACGGTTTAATAAAGCACAATGGTTGCCTCTGTTTTTGTGCAATATTCGTATTGGTCTTGCATCTCAATTTAGAGAGTGTCTACTAATATTAGTATTTTTTCTGAGACCGTCATTTTGCAACTGTTCAACACCTGATTGCTAGCGGCTAATGTTAGCGTCAACATCGGCTAGCTTTGCGTTAGCTATCTCTGGTATGACTAACACACGGCTTCCATCTGAAACACGGGGCCAAACGTCTGAACAGTTTTTTGTACATGGACGATTCATTTAAGTCATGACTTTTAATAAATTTACCCCAAACAAATGGGTGTTAAACGACTCAACGACTGACCCTACCTATAGCTCAACAAACTCATGTTTAGTTAGCTGTCAGAGCGAAATGTTTGTCCTGTCGCTATGGCTACGTCTCAATAATTAAAATAACAACACAACTCTGTTTCAATTGTAACGATGTGTTTCTAACTCACAATTAGAGAAGCTAAGGGTTAATCCAGACATTGCCGGTGTAGAATGAAATGTCTACGTCGTTCCAGGTCACTGGAGAAGATGGTTGTCCGGGCAGTAGTGCCCCCTGCCGGTCAGGAGACTTAATGATCGATCGGCCGAATGGAGAGAAGCGAATGGGAGGCAACAAAATCTTTCCTTGTGCGTAAACTTTTACAACTTTACATCTTCCGGTCATTAGTTATTTTAAGTCGAGCCTTATTAATTCCTTATCCAAAATAAACTTACTTAATTACTTACTACATAACTATGGAGTTCATTTCATATTTTTAATCTTCCTTACACTAAACAGTGCGGATGTGTTTTTTCCTATTTTTCTTTGCAATGTGTGTCTGTGTGTGGGTGTGTGTCTCTTTCTTTTTCTATTCTGTATTCCACTGTCTCAAGAGTGTTTTTTTCTGCACCAACAATTCCAATTCAGTGTATCTGCTTGGTGTTTATGGACATTTAATAACTAAAATAATTTATTTTCAATGTTGGTAACATTGTACCCGTTACTATGTGTGAGTAATCTGTGATTTAACACAAAACTAACACAATATTTCTATCCCAACATTATATTACAGTAGCAGTGTGAAACAAAGAAATCAGTGAATTTACTCAGAAACTCTTTGATAATAATTGCATCAGATTTGATCAGAATACCACCAAGTACATGTTATTCTCTCCATTTGGCACAGTTGCATAGGCAATGTGCACAAAAGGCATCAAAAATGGGAATTTGAACCCAGAGAGGGATATTGGCTACCACCTATGTCAACAAGGGTGAGCTATATGCAAATACCACAACATTTGCCTGTGACAGAAACCCAGGGTTTTAATACAATCTGTGATAAAACTCATCACATTGCATCAATGCAATGCTATGACGGTACGATATCATAACAATATGCTGTGATAGCATATTATAGATGCAATAATGTGTGAAAACAAGATGATTGGACAAAACGGTTTAATAATGACGCATCAATGATGCAATAAGAATTTTGTGTGATAATGATACAATACGATAATGATGCCATAACACTATCGAATGATGTGATATGATGCAATACCACATAAAAAGATTGGATGTAAGAATAATTCAATAATAAAAAGTAATGATTCAAATTGACGTGATGCTATAATGTGATGTATTGTGATGTCATTGTTCTACAATTTGATGCGATAGAATGCAATAAAATGCGGTGCAATGGCATTAGGATGCTGTGCGAAGTGTTGTGATAACTGTACGATGGAATTGTAATATGATAGGATAATAGAAATCAATGCGTCTACCAAGCAAGTTGACAAATAATTCCTCAATTTATTAGGTCTTTATTTCAAACTCCTGCAAACGTTTCGGCTGTTCGCTTCTTCAGAGGAAGAGGAAGGGAAGCTGGAGTTCAGGCAATTTATAATAAGTCCTGCTCAATTGCCCTTCAATGTTACAAAATGAGGATACGAAGATTTTGTTTGTGCCACCATTTTTTCTTTCTATGATTTGATAGGGTATGTTACGAAACGATTTGACAAAACACATTAAATGCAATACGAAGCGGTACAAAACCGGATGATTCGATGCAATGACTTCTCTGGTAAAGTACCTGTGTTTGTGTGAGTGTGTGATGAGTGTATGTGAGAGTGTGTGAGGAGTGTAGGTGTGAGTGTGTGAGGAATATATGTGTGATAAGTGTATGTGAGCGTGTGAGAGGAGTGTGTGTGTGAGGAATATATGTGAGAGTGTGAGAGGAGTGTATGTGTGAGTGTGTGAGGAATGTATGTGAGAGTGTGAGAGGAGTGTATGTGTGAGTGTGTGAGGAATGTATGTGAGAGTGTGAGAGGAGTGTA
Organism: Lophius piscatorius; assembly: GCA_009660295.1. NCBI lineage: Eukaryota > Metazoa > Chordata > Actinopteri > Lophiiformes > Lophiidae > Lophius > Lophius piscatorius. The sequence goes on along the minus strand of VRLP01002625.1, from coordinate 71,097 downwards.
TGTGTGATGAGTTTATGTGAGAGTGTGAGAGGAGTGTATTTGTGAGAGTGTGAGTGAAGTGTATTTGTGAGAGTGTGAGGAATGTATGTGTGATGAGTGTATGTGAGAGTTCAAGAGGAGTGTATTTGTGAGTGTGTGAGGAATGTATGTGAGAGTGTGTGAGGAGTGTATGTGAGAGTGTGTGAGGAGTGTAAGAGAGAGTGTGAGAGGAGTGTATGTGTGAGTGACTGAGTAGTGTGTATGAGGAGTGTATCTGTGAGTGTTTGAGGAGTGTATGTATGAGTGTGTGATGAGTGTGTGATGAGTGTATGTGTGGGCAGTGTGAGTGTGTGTGTGTGTTAGGAGTATGTGTTTTGGTACAGTACTGGAGGAAATGTACCGACGCTGTTGCAGTGAGCTGAGAGAGGAGAAATGATCCAGGTGTGTTTCACCTGTTTATTTTCAGGGAGTGGCGTTGGCACGGTAACAAGAACAAGACAGGCGTGGTCGAGTGTTTTCCATCATGTAGCAGAGAGAAAGTGTGTGTGTTTGTGTGTGTGTGCGTGAGCATGCGCGTTACTGGCAGGGTGTGTCTGATGGATCATAATGTGTGTGTGTGCGTGTGAGAAGGTGTGACTGCAGCCTGAGGCCAAAGTTTCTAGCAGGGAATAATCCTGAATAGCAAATCAGTAAAGTCAAAGCTGGAGGCCACAGCCCAGAACAAACATCAATCACAGCCGATCAGGAACTTTATCTGCATCCAGAGTCCAGAACCAGAGTCACTACCATCATATGGAAGGTTGATGGACTGCCTGAGTCCAGAACCAAAGACCTGAACATAATACATCCTCCAATAAACAACAACGGGATTAAAGCCAATGTTGAGAAATAAAGTCAAGAAATATAAGGAGAAAATGAAGAAAAAATGACATTAATATTCTAATGATGATATTATTATTTTAACTTAATTTTTCCCAATATTATGACCTCATTTTTTTCTATATTATGTCTTTATTGAAAGTAATATTATGACTTCTTTTTAAAATATCCTGATATTGTTTTGGATAATAATTTGACTTTACTTTGAAATATAATGGCTGTATTTTCTATAACATTCCCTCCTTTATTTTTTTTATTATACTATGACTATTTGTTGTCAACAATCTCAATGGGACCTTTGTGATTTGGCCCTTATAGTCTCCCATAGTTTCCTCAGAGCAATAAAAGGGTATAAAGATCTCGTTTGTGTTTTAAAGTGTCTGTTTGATCTGATCGTCGTTATGCAGCTGCATGAAGCAGAATCTGAATTCTAATGTTTTCTATTTCTGTCACAGAGAAACTGATTCTCCTCACATCCTGTCTGAGACGTCTTTGTGTCAGGAGGTTCTGGGTCTGGTCCCTGTGCAGACCAACGCCCGTGCCGTCCCAGCACACTCATATCCTGTGCAGCACAGTGAATCACAGGTGAGTCCTAGAATGCTCGGCGTGTTCAGACCTGCAGCAGCAGAGCAGGTAAAAGCTGACGGCGTGGCTTCTCTGCAGCTTTGAGGGGATTTGATCTGATCACCAACATGAGGAGCAGCAACTGGGTTTCTCTCTGTGGGCTTCTGGCAGCGGTCTGTTGCGTCCAGGCCACCCACGCCGTCTACTGTGAGTACCTCAACGCCTCGGACCCATGCCTTCATTCTGGGTTTGATGGCACCTTCATCTTTTTGAAACCACTCAGAGCGAAAACGAAAAAAGTATAAAGTCATAAACTGATAATTATAGATACTTTTTCCAGATTGTCCTCTGCTCTATCTTAGGTGGGACTTCCATAAAATACAAAAATGATGGTTAAGATATTTTTCTACAATACAAATTTACACTAAATAAAATCATTTTTGACAATACTCAAAGTTAATGTTAAAGGGACAAGCTCATGATCTATTACAAAGTCTATACCTTTTTTTTTTTTTTATTAAAGTTTTATTAAAGGAACAGCTCACACAAAATTAAAAATTCTGTCATTATCTTCTGGCCGCCATGTTGATGGAACGTCAGGAGAAGTATCTTCATCCACCAGACGTTTCTGTAGCTTATCAGTAAAACAGAAATGCAGTGTTTTTTGAACCAGCTGATGTAGCTGGGGACTGTTTTTTTTTTTTTATTTAAAGGTAACACTTTCTGTATCATAATAGTGTAAGCAGAGCATCCGCATTACTTAGTGTAGCTATAGTTATTTTTCTAACTATATTGCATCAATAAAAAACAACTGAGTATATAAACTACACCATACGGAAGCTCAATTCTGCCGGGAAATAAACACAAAGCTTAAACCAGAAGAATGTGAGGAAAAAAGTCAAAAATTTAACAGTTAAATTCTAACAAAATCTTTGATACAATGAGTTAAAGTTATGTTTCAAAATTTGATTCATGAGTTACTAGATATGCCATTAGTAAGTCAAAGAATTATGAGATATAAATCTGTTTAAACAATAGCTACAACTTTTTAAGAAAACATTTCTGTCATAAATAATAAGTCAAAATTCTCGTAAAAGCCACATTTTTAATAATTATGCAGAAATAATCATTTTAAGTCAACATTTCTGAAATATTAAGCCAAAATGATGTCTTTTTAAGTTAAATCGTCTGATTATTGGTCGCAGAAAATACTTTTTTAGTCAGATATTTAAAATATAACGGCAACATTTTAAGCTAAAATTGTAATTAAAATTATTTTTTAATATATATATATTATGGTTTAATATATATATATATATATATATATATATATATGTTAAACCATAATTATGTACTTTTTTGTGATGTTTAAGCAAAACTGTTAGAGAGTTTGAGTTTAAATTTAATATTATGCTGAATTTATGTAGCTTTCCTCTGCTAAACCAGTTATCCTGTTCATCCTGTCCATGTTTTAGAAAACAGTCTAGACTTTTCTGATGAGAGTTTAATATGCTGAAATTATGGCTTTTTAAGTCAACAATTTGTGAATTTATGAAGAGGGAAAATTTTAATAAAGGCACCTTTTTATGGAGGTCAGTTGTATAATATAAAACAAATCTAATTAAAGCAACTAAAACCTGACAATGGTGTTTTAAATAGTTTATCTTTTGTTATATTAATATATTATTAATATATTACTAAATTAGATTATTCATTGATTATTATTAGCGATCAATAGTTTTGCATCAATCTGCCACCATAGCTGAGATGACTTCCAGCTGAAAAGGGTGAGGCCTGAGTTGTTTGATGGGGAGTTTTCTTCCCCTCAGGGATGGAAGTTATTGCCAGTTTATTGTTACGATAGAATCTGACTCCTGCTGACAGACATACGGATCATTTACAGCGGAAGAAGTTAGTCACTTTAATTATTCACGGGTAAATAAAATGTCTGTAAGATAACATGTTTACCTGCGTGAAGCCACTCTTCATATTTAGGCGTTAGTCTGTCCCCATATCTGAGATATATAAGTATTTAAATTGGTTTTAGGATAACTGAAATTGAAAAAAATGAAATGTTAAAGGAACAGTTCACCCAAAAATTGTCTCCTCACCTGCCATCCCTAACATTATAACCCCTGACATGTGAACTCAGAATAACATATTAATATCTGGTTACCTTGGTTACCATGGTTATTGGTCATTGGTGGGGTGGGATATATTTGGCAGCAGGTGAAAATTTTGTTCTGTTGAAGTTGGAAGCAGGAGCAGAAGAAAAGCATGAAGGTATTAGAGACTTTGACAAGGAACAGATTGTCATGGCTAGAGGACTGGGTCAGAGCATCTCCAGAACTGCAGGTCCTGTTGGGTGGTTCTATTCTGCAGTGGTTAGTATCTGCCGAAGCTGTTAAGGCAGGTGGTTTTAACATTATGATTTATTAGTGTATCAATCTGAATCATGACTCAAAGGTCTTCAAGTTCCACAGAGATCAGCTAAGAACCATCTGATATGAAATTGATGGAGAAGAACAATAAATTATATTATTCATTGATTATTATTATACGCCAGCCAACATCTATTTCAGCCATGGACAAACAGGTTGTTGTTACTGAAAATACAAACAAACAAGAAGAAGCGCAGATATTATGCTGTTATTTTACCTGTACATTATGATTATTAATATAATTATTATTATTAATGTCCTTGTCGTTATTCACATTACTATAATTGTTTTCACATTACTATAGGTTTTATTGGCATTATAACGGTACTTTTTTTTTTATATAGCAATTTTCAAAGTGCCAGAGAAAATTTGTAAAGCAAAATGAAAAAGAATGAAGCAATATGATATGTGAAAAGCAGACAATTAATAAAACAGAGTGTACATTAAGAATTATTATAATTATTCTTATTAGCATTAGAGTTAGCATCAGCATTACTATGACTATTACAATCCTGTCCGACTTTGACTAATAAATCCATGATGGCGGCGGTCAAACCTTGAAGCGTCACACCTGTTGGAGTGAGTCAGCATGTTTTCACTAAAGAAGCTGGAAGAGCTCCTCAAGTCTCGGAATCAGCCTGAATCACAGGGGAACGGTTGGAGGTTAGCACAGGTCCAGACGGCGGAGCAAACAGACGCACCTTAATCTCACCTCACCGCTGCCACCCTGAGTGACTCCTTCAGTCTGTGAGGGAGATAAATCATCATAAGATTCATGGAACAATGTTTTGTTTGATTTTATCAGGATAAAACCCTCCCATAAAACACCTTTACAATATTTTCTCTCTGTGCTAAGCAAAGCTAAGCTACATCTTGTGGCTAAAAACTGATAGCTGTCCCCTCCGATGATTGTTGTCCTATTGCTTCTTTAATTTATCCACGTTTATTTTCTAGCTAGAGAAGCCGAGCTTAAGATGGATTTGCTTCTGTAAACATTTGTTAGCTTAGCTTTTAGAAACAAAACCGTTCGCACAATAGCTATTTTATCTACTACAATTAGCTGGTAGTAGGCTTGTTAAGGTGGACTACTTTAGGAACCAACTCCCTAGATCCTTTCTGACCATTTCCAAACTGCCTGTTCTCTCCAAAGTCTGCGAAAGAGTTGTAGCTTAACAGTTAATGCTATTTTTAAACAGTAACCAGCTCTTTGAGACCGTCGAGTCTGGATTTAAGGCCACCCATAGTACAGAGACTGCAACCCTGATAGTGACGAGTGACCTGCTTACTGATGCTGATGCTGGAAACCCCAAGTTCTAGTCTTGCTGGACTTAGCTGCAGCTTTTTAAGCCATGGATCATTCTATTCATTAGTTCACTATTGTCCTCCTTTAACATGTCATTTGCAGGCACAATGTCAGCTTCCACCAATATGCAGATGACACTCAGCTGTGCCCCTGATTTAAAATTCCTTTGAATTAATTCACTCAATAGCTCCAAGGCCTTAAAACTTCCTGCAGCTGATTCTTAGTAAGACTGAGGTCATCTTTATTGGCCCTGACAAAGTTAATGACTACCTCCAAAAATCTATCCCATAATGTTACACAGAATTGCACAATCTTGGTGTTTTCATCGACAGTAACCTTACTCTGAACAAACACGCCAACGTGATTGTTCAGGCTTGTTTTATGCAGCTCAGGAAGTTGTCCAATATCATTTCAGTTCTACCCGGGGGTAATGTAGAGATAGTCACACATCCTTTTACTTTTTCTTCTTTGGGTTACTGTAACTCCTTCTATATGTGTTTAAATCAACGGAATTTACATAAACTACAGTTTGTAAAAATCCAGCAGCCAAATCCCTCACCAGAACCAGAAAGAGAGACCAACTTACTCCTGTTTCAGCTTTTTAGAATTGATTTTAAGATTTTATTGAAAACTATCAAGACCGACTCTGGACTCTCTCCGAAATACAACCTCGGATCTCCTGACCCCTGACGTGCCCGGTCACCACCTGAGGTCCAAGGCTCTGATAGCTGCCTCCCAATCCAGACTTAATACCAAGGGTGGCTTTCTGGGTCAGGGCCCTTACTCCCTATCGTCTTTTAAATCTACTTTAAAAACACATTTTTATAAATGCGCTTTAACTGGAGATTTGGTCTGAATGTTATCTGTTATGTAACTTCTTAAAGCTTTTTTATTCGATGTTTTTTTGACTCTCTATTCTCGTCCAATCATATTTTTTTGTTATTTTGACTTAACCTTAACCTACAAATTCGATCAGTTTGTCATTTATTTTATTTTGTAATACGCAGCACTTTGTAACTTCGTTTGAAAACTGCTCTATAAATAATGTTCCTTTTTATTATTATAATAGCAAGCTTGTGGGAGGAAACAAACTGTGGAATCTCCTCTGTCAGATCCTCTGAGGTCCACTGATAGATCCCATAACTTTGCTGCTGCATTCCGTTGATGGACACGTCTCTCCTCTTTGCTAACAAGCAGCAGCCTGTTGACTCAGAACAATCAGCTCTGCTGTCATGTTGACAATTAGGGCGCTGTTTCCAGACGAGGCAGTGGTGGTGGGTTTGGGTGGGATTGATTTGGAGGAGGAGGAGCAGAGAGAGGAAGAGGAGCTCTGGGGTTCCTGAACAAGCCAAGGAGCGCACATTCCTGTTGACACAAGTCATGTAAACACAGCTAATCCAGACTAAAGCTAATCCAGACTTAAATTCTCCTCTGCTCCCCTTCCAGCGACGTTCCGCTGTGACTGTAACGGCAGATCTCCGTACTGCCTCCGGGACGCCTGGGGTCTCCACTGCGTCGACTGTCAGGGAAACACTGAGGGCCGCCACTGTGAGCGCTGCAAAGATGGCTTCTATCTGGAAAGGGCGGGGCTTAGCTGCACACCATGCCGCTGCAATTCAACAGGTGAGAAACCTCAACATGTAAGCACACCCACTGGGTCCTAGAAGAGACACTGGTAAGGTCCATTCCTCATGATAGACCAATTCTTCTTCTCCAGGTTCTGTTGGCACCTCGTGTGACAGAAGGGGGCGCTGCAGCTGCAAAAATGGAGTCAGAGGAGAAAAATGCGACCGCTGCCCAGGTGGACCTATTGGACCGAACGGCTGCTCACAAAGGTGAAGAACACAGATTCTTTAAAATGACAAAATGTTTACATCAGAGTCTCTGTGATACCAGCTACATGTCACTGTCAGAATCAGAACTGATCATTGAACTCCTGAAAGCCTCAGAACCAATACTTTGACTCCAAGAGGCTTCCTCTCTTGGATGAGAGGTGAAACGTCTTTAAGTCTAAACATAAATCCAGTTGCTTCAGATTCAATTTAAGTGGAGTACCATGAACTGGATTTTACCCAGACATATCTAACTCCTGAAAGCATCAGAACCCATTATTTAACTCCTGACGGCATCAAAACAGATACCTTACTAACTCCTGTCAGTATCAGAATTGACATATTAATTCCCAAGAGCACCAGAACCTACACTTTCACTGCCTTTACTTTATCGTCTCTGTCGTTTTTCGGTGATTTTCAGAGCTTTTGTTTAAAAATTTCATGGCCCCACAACCCAAAAAAACCACAATAGGTTCAGACCAGGTTTGAACTAGAATAGAAATAATTCTAGATCAGTTTTAAGACCAGATTTGGACACGTAAGGACCAGATTTGGACCAGTATTTGACCAGGTTTGGAACTGTTTCAGACCAGTTTCGGACCCCTTCAGACCATAATCGTACTTTGAACAAAATGTTTCTGAATCAGAGAAACTTGTTCATGTGACATCACCTCTTGAGCCATCTCAGGATTTATATGGAACATTCATTGACATTTGGTTTTAGTCTAAAAATGTGGTGTTTTCTCCATCTGTATTTCAGGTATTACTTACTGTTGACTTCTATTCGACTAACTTCCTGTTCCCTCATTTTCTTTGACTAACTTCCCTTTTCTTCAATTCCGGCTATTTTTTCAGACGTCAACTCAGGCAGGATTCTGGGAGTTTTCCTTGTTTCTGTTATGGACACTCCAGCCTCTGTTCTCCAGCATCCGGTTACTCTGTCCGTACCATCATCTCCAACTTCACCGACGGTAACCTTTGACCTCTCCACTTCAAATAGAAAAAAGAAGACTCCAGTCATGACTGGTGGATACTGTTGTTGGTTTAAAATTTAAAAACTCCAAATGTGCATTTTCAGGTCCCGAGGGCTGGACGACAGGGACATCACAAGGCCTCAACCCGGACGGTGTTCAATTCCGCTGGTCTCCCAATTATCAGGACCTGGAGGTCATCTCCGAAATTAGCCATCCTGTTTACTTGTATGCACCAGGTAAGAGCAAACCCCGCCCCTTTATCTTCCTCCTCTCCTCTCCTCTCCTCTCCATCCTGACCAGGGTGTCTCTCCCCCCTCCTGCAGCTCCTTTCCTGGGTAATCGGTTACTGAGTTACGGTCAGAACTTGTCATTTTCGTTGCGACTGGACCGTGGCGTTCGACACCCGTCCACCAATGATGTCATCCTGGAGGGTTCTGGTCTCCGAGTCTCTGCCTCACTGGGTGACCTGCTGTCCATCGTCACCTGTGGACAGAAGTTTCACTACAGTTTCAGGTCAGATAATAAACCTGAAGACATTTCCTTGTTCTGACAATGTGATACAATAATAATAATAATAATAATAATAATAAACCAAGAATCTTTCTCAACTTAACTCATTGCTTTGAGAACATCTCACATTATTTAGAAATACTAAATCTACACTACTATTTCAAAATATTAAGTCCTTCATTAGAGATGTTATATCTTTACCCAAAGATATTAAGTCATTCACTTGAGATATTAATCAATATTTCAAGGAGCTTAAGTCATTCATTTTAAGATATTACATCATTATTTCAAAAATACTACGTTATTCATTAGATGTATTGCATCATTATTTCCACATATTAAGTCATTATTTCAAGAGATGAAGTCATTCTTAGATATTTAATATCTTTATATCTTGAGATATAAAATCATCATTTCAATTTAGTTATTGATTCATTTGAGATAATGCATCCTTATTTCAAAATGTTAAGGGATCATTGCATGATATAAAGTTCTTCATTTGATTTATTGCATCATTATTTTGAGGTCTCAAGTCATTATTTCTAGAGGTTAAGTTGCTGTTCTAAAATACTGAGTCAATTGTTAAGATGTTTTATCATTTTAAGATATTGAATCATTATGATCCAGAACGTTCTATTTATAGTATCATTTTAGTTACATTGACTTAAATAGGCTTCAGTAGTAAAATGTCTATTCCACTCATGCCACCCCTGTTTTCTTGACTCCTGCCGTTTGATTTTTCAGCACCACCCCCTGTTTTCCATGTCATCCCAGCAGCATTAAGCTCCACCTTCCTGTTTTCTTAGCTCCGACGAGGGTCGTTTTTCTTTTTGTCAACATTCCTGAGTGTCAGAGGAGGAATCCTAATCAAGTAAAAACAGATCTTCTCAGCAGTTGTAGGACCTGCTGCCGCTGAGGAGAAGTTTTTTGAATATTTATTGTGTGAATAGTGAAAATTTAATGATAAACCAGTCATTCGGTAAAAACTCCTCAGCAGACAGAGAAAGAGAACCAAAAGACTCCATCATGAGGATCTCAGGCTGACATTGTATCTTCTGTCTTCACAGACTGGATGAGCTGCCTGGCAGCAGATGGAGACCTCAGCTTTCCTCGTTCCAGTTCCAGAACCTCCTCCAGAACCTCACTGCCATCAAGATTCGCACCACATTTGGAGAAAATGGTGAGCTACTTCCTGCTTCAGATGGCTCTCTATACCCTTTCAGGTAACAGCAGTCTTCCTCTGGTTCCACTTGCTCGGAAACATGATTCTCATTATTGTCTATGCAGGGCGTGGTTACCTTGACAACGTGAAACTGATGTATGCTGAGCGTGGAGCCGGAGTCCCGGCGCGCTGGGTCCAGAACTGCAGGTGTCCACCAGGTTACGAGGGCGAGTTCTGTGAGCAGTGCTCTGCTGGTTTCAGGAGGTCAGTCCCTTCAGATGGAGCCTTCAGTACCTGTCAGCCCTGCAGCTGCAGAGGAGGCAGCTGTGACCCGCTCACGGGGGACTGTTACTCCGCTGACGAAACCACTGCAGACACCTGCTCCAGGGGATTCTACCGTGATCCTTGGCAACCCCAGGATTGTGTGAAGTGTCCCTGTGCAGACGGAGGGTCCTGCTCTGTGGCTGCTGGCTCCCTGGAGCCTCGTTGTGACCGCTGCCCCGTCAGAACCACAGGTAGGAACATAACATCACGATCAATTCATCAGAAGATAATTGAGAATTGATTTTTCCTACACCAAGACTAACTAACTGATTCTTCTGATCAGACAGCAACCGACTGATTGACCCACTGACCAACCAACTGATGATGGCTCTGGCTTTTGTTCTGTGTCCTGTAAAGAACCACATTGAAGATGTTAATTTATTCACAGCCACTCAATATGAAAAACAAAAACATGTTATTTATTATGACCCTTAAGATCTGACCAGGACCTCACCCAGTTGATCCTATCCATCCACCAAAACCCAACAGTCCCCTTTTTTCAAACCGGTCTAATCTATCCAACATTTAAATTTAGATTTTCATTTTGATCCACAACAAGTTTCTCAAAGACTCATAGATAATAACTACTTTATCCTGCTTCATTCAAAAATCTAGAGGAATTTATTGTGGCCCAGGTTTAAGGGATATCTGCTCAGGAATTATAATCCTGCCAACTAAGTAACAAACAAACGGGTCAAGTGAAAACATGACCTCATTAGTCAAAGGTTTTTCCGTTCCAGAAACTGGACTCTGTGGTTCTGATTTAGCTTTTTATTACGGCCTTATAATCCATGATCATAAATCTGGCGCCATGATAACATGGACTCTGTGCTGCCCCTCAGGTCCTCGCTGTGATGTCTGCCAGGAGGGCTTTTATGGGGACCCTGCAGGGGGAGCCGGCTGCAGACCATGCAGGTGTAATGGCCATGTTGATGTCAGCGTGGCAGGAAGCTGCGATCGACGGAGCGGCGAATGTCTGAAGTGTCTCAACAACACGAGGGGGCGGAGCTGTGAGGAGTGCGCACGTGGTTTCTACCACAGCCGAGCTGCCGACGCCTGCAAACGTACGTACTAGTGGGAACAAGCAGGGGACAATAACGGAACGCAGACACAGGCCGCACAGGGAGCAGGAGGCAATGAGACCCAGGTGGGAACAATGAGGCAGGAGCAGATACAGTAGACACAAAGAGGAGACAATGAGACACAGGTGGGAACAATGAGGGAGGAGCAGAGAAAGGAGACACAGTGAGGAGACGATGAGACACAGGTGGGAACAATGAACGAGGAGCAGAGAAATGAGAGACACAGTGAATAGACGATGAGACACAGGTGGGAACAATGAGGGAGGAGCAGAGAAATGAGAGACACAGTGAGGAGACGATGAGACACAGGTGGGAACAATGAGGCAGGAGCAGACACAGGAGACACAGGGAGGAACAAACACAGATATGGGTTGAGGGGGGGATCCAGACCTCTTATCTTGAGGGTGCCGTAGATTCCATGCATGTCAAATTTAATGAACGGTATTTCTGTCTTATTGGTGTTCCAGCATGTGACTGTGACCTCCTCGGTTCTGAGTCCACACAATGTGACGATTCAGGAAGCTGTCGGTGCAGACTGGGCTTCGAGGGTATGCGGTGCCAACGGTCTGACTGTCCTTCCTGCTTTAGCCCCATCAAATTAAAGGTACGTGACTGGAATGTTTATAAACTATTGGTTTCATACTCAGATTTCAGACACACTAAAAATCTCACCCACTGGTTAAGCACACTAACGAGCATGTTGCAAAAGATTTTCACGTGCTGGCTTTGTGTTGAGGTATGTAAAAATGCGATGCCAACGTCATCAAGACAGTGAAAAAAGCCCCTTTATTATTTCATGGATGGTTCAACCGTCTGAGTGAGCACAGTGTTGGCTGCAGACGTGATCATGTTAGTCGCAGCAGCTGCAAATGTGCTAATGTTAGCCGCAGCTTACCTCAATAGAAGTGGACTGACATATCCATAGCTCCGCCTCCTATCTTTCCTTTTATATTATTAGGTTTTAGCTTCATCTCCTACATAATTTTATATTTTTTACAATATTATGTTTTGGTTCCGCCTCCTACGTTACTTTTAGGGGGTAATTCATTAAAGATTTGCAAGATGGGATCAACTCCCTAAGTCATTTGGCGAGACTGATGTAGAAATGATAGGTCTGGTAGATCACTTGTTAGAATATATAATTAAAACCGAAATGGTCTAAGGTGTAGTTCAGCACCACATTCAACTGATGTATAAAATAACAGGTCAAAGGTCAGAGGCCGTCCATTCTGTGGATGGCATGATATCACACCAAACACAAGACATATCTATGAATTCATGGCTCAATTTAAAAACCCTCTAGTGGTCCGTCGGGTTGGTTTTCCTGCGGAACACCAGGAACATGTGGGTCATGTCATTTATGAGTAATTTGTCTTTCAGATGGAGGCTTTCACCGTCAAACTGAAGGAGCTGGAGATGCTGGTGAAGAACGGTGGACTGAAACCAGGCAAAGAGGCTGACCTGGAGGCGACTCTAAGAGCCTTGGAGGATCAGGTGGACGACCTGAAGGACGACACAGAGCTGTTTACAGGTAACGCAACATTTGGCTCAATCCGATGGTGCCAGAGCAATCAGCCTGATGCTTATGATGGCGTATGACATCCTGCAGAACAGGAGAAAATACTCCAGCGCCGACTGGCGACCATCAGCAGGAATCAGCTGACTGAGGGGCAGGACATCCAGAATATTGCAGATGCAGTAGATGACATCAGGCGACGTCAGCAGACGTACAGGATGAAGGTGGGGGAGGTCCAGACTCTGATTGAGGACATGAAACGTCAACTGGACCGTACCAGGACTGGCCTCCAGTCAGTTGTGAGTGTTTAAAAGAACATTTCCTAGGTTTCCAGGTGTGTTAAGGATGATTGACAGGTTATCGTCCCCTTGCCTTTGTCAGGATGTTCCTCTCAGAGATGCCATACCTGGTCCAGACCTACTCTCCTCATTGGTGGAGACTGCAACCAGTCTGGCTGATAAGTACGGCCATCATAATCAAGTTGTTGTTGATGAACTGAAACCATGTTGGAAAATATATAAATGTCCTCTGTCTATCCTCAAGACACAAGATGAAGGCGGGCGCCGTGGAGAAAAGTGCTGGCGATGCTCTGAGCGACTCGGAGAGGAGTTTGGCTCTCGTCCGAACCCTCATGAACAAAGAGAACAAGGTCAAAGAACTGATTGGAGATCTGAAAACCACGTGAGTAACCACTGAGACAATTATTGCTCATTTAGTCCCCTTTCTCCTCTCCTCCATTCCCCATGGTGGACAGAGAAATGGAACCCCTCCCCCACTGTGACAGTCACCACAATACAAGTTTCAATCCTAACTTTCAAGGACGGGAAACATGAATACCCAACAATTGAAACCACCGGGGTTGGAGAAAATGTGGCATAAGGGACAGTCAGAGGATTTGGGTACGGGGACTACTGGAAAAGATATATGTAGTAACAAACCCTTTCTATGTAATCAATTTGTTTTTTTTTGTGGGGGGGGGGGGTTTGCCAAAGATATTCTTGGTACTTTCTTGGGTCCCTTTTTTAACGGAGCTTTTCGTTGGGTTCAACTTTCCCTCAATGTAGTGGAACAAGCAAATAGGCTACAAGTGAGTAACAATTTACTATATATATATATATATATATATATATATATATATAGAGAGAGAGAGAGAGAGAAACACCGTTTTGAGAGGTTATCCGAAGGGTTTCCCAAACACAATAACATAAGTAAATGAATAAATAATTAAGTGGCCACCAAACTCTGCTAGGGTTCGACCTTAGAGGTTCAGACATTCTTAGAAATTATTCTAACAGCAGTCTAGGTTTTGTTCTCTATTCTCATTCCAAGATATATTAAACCAAAATCAAGACAACCAAACACGCCCACAAATGGTTAGGGCATGGGTGGGTACACGGGCTTCCATATCACAACAAATGATGATTAAATATGATTAAGCCACAGTGTTAGTGGTTGAGGTTGGTGTATCATACCATCAATATCAATAAAAATCATTGTGAGGAGAACCTTGGTTGGAACCTTGCTCTTATGGGTTAGGTCTAGGGGGAATCCCATAATGGCAACTCTCCCTGCCCCTGGCTGGCTCTGCATCCGGTGCATTTCTTCCAGAATAGTGGGCCATGACAGGCTCTAAGTTGGTTTGGAAACTCTAGCCTTGCAGCGCCCCCACCCAGACCTAGTGTTTTTTGTAGCTTGCAATCTCGAACTTCATTTTATGGTGTATCATTTTGAACCTCTAGCATTTTAGCCAGACAAGTGGAGTTTTCTCCATAACAGGAGCTGCTGGGGCTATTAGGTACTGTAATATTTAGAAATATTCAGAGAACCAAACAAGTGAAAAACCTGCTGTGTGTTCAACAACAGCAAACGAATGGAGAATTTTGTCTGGGGAACACAGTAAAATGTCATAAAAAGTTAACTAGTCGTCGGTGTCCTCCATTTTGGAAGCGTTCCATTGGACTAAACATTCAACAAAATATTCCTGAAAATGGTAGAGAATGAATGCTGCTCTGGTTCGTGAGGAAGGTGGGTTCACAATGGATAGATGTCAGATAAAGTTGTGGCTCTTCGGAAGACATCATCATCATATGTGCTGATGATGTTCAGGTACGACCAAATGTCGGCCCAGGCGAACACTCTGGAGAACCAGGCAACCCGGCTGAGCAGCGACGCCCGTGACGAGAGCAAGATGGCGGACGGCATGCTGAAAGACATAGTGAACTTGGAGCGAGGCATTCCTTTATCCCTGAAGGTAAGAGCTGCCGCTTCAGGTCAAAAACGTCAAAACGACCTTCAGGAACCTGACTTTTTGGAAACAATCTCAATGCTCAGGAGGGGGCCGATGCCATGGTCTCCACGCTAGACGGTTTGAAGAAGGTGATGGACCGGGATATCCCCGGCTTCCAGGCGCTGAAAAACGGCGTTCAGCAAGATACGATTACCTGCAAGGACCTGCTCGCTTGGGGCAACGTCTCACAGAAGGTACTAAAGGATCATAGGACATCATTCTGAGACACTGATATAATGATGTGACTTATTTTCTGGTTAGATAATTAGGTAAGTACTTGGCTGACTGGCAGCCGTGCAGCTGCTATCAGGCACAAAATGCTCTTCCTACTTCCTATGTAGACTTGTTTTTTGTTATCAACATGACGGATAGTTAGCTGACCGGTATTAAACAAACTGGTAGTTTGCCGACTGTTGTTTAGCTAACTGGTTTTAAGTACTGGTAGTTTGCTAATTGTTTTTAAACAGCTGGTTCTTAGGAAACTGACATCAAGCTTCTAGAATCCTTGAAAACATTCTTCAGACCTCTGAGTTCTCAGAAATAAGCTCTTTGTTTCTGCAGAAGTTTGATGGGCTGGTGGAGAGAGTCGATATCGCAAAGGATGACACCGATGCCGCTCTGAGGGGGATCATCAGGAACACGGCGGAGTTGGATGACTCCCTGATGACTCTGAGAGGTAGACTGATTGAGGAGACTCTCTGTTTCCACTTCAATCAATCAGAGATTGACCCCTCTCCCTTTCCTCCTCAGGGTTCGACCAGCAGATTGATGGTAGCAAAACTCTGGCTAACAACGCCATCAAGCGTCTTCCTGGCATCAATACTACTATCCAGCAGGCCGTCCGAGACAACACCGGCACACTGAGCATGCTGGGAGACGTGTCACGTATCAACAACAATGCCCTGGGCACCATCAGTGTCCTGGAGAAACTGGTCACTAGCCTGGAGGTAACAACCGATCACATGACCTATGACATAAGCAGGAATTGTCGAGAACTGTACTGAGTTGTTTTCCTACAGGGAGGGGTCAGGTCTCTACCAACTCACACTGGTCTTCTGAACGAGGCCACCAAACTGAACCAAGACACCAAGGAGCTGAAGACGAAGGCGGCAGCTGCAGCTCTAGACCTGAGCTCTGAACTGGACGCTGCCAGGAGGTTGGAGGCAGATGCTGAGCAGGTGACCTGTCCACACCATTGAGGAGACAAAATTGTTGTAGATGCGGAGGTCAATGATGATGTTGTTTCCTCTACAGGCAGCTGATGGAGCATTGGCAGCTTTCACCAACGCCAGGCAGACCAGAGCGGCGGTGGGGAAAACGCTGGGAGACGTCAACGAGCTGCTCGCCAACATTAGTGAGTACAACTGAGCTACTATGATGGGCTGATGTTACTTTTAATTTAGAGTTAATTTTTAGACCAAATCACTCTTAAACACTGGCCATCGTCCTCGTCATATTTATGATTGATTGTGGCGTCACCATTGTAAGATTCATGAAAGGTTGTGATGTCACCATAGAAGGATTCATGATGGGTTTCTCTCAAATGATTTCCCCTTGGATGTTGCTCGCTCAGAGGATGTTTCTTCAGTTAGTGTTACCTCAACTAATGTTCCCTCTGATAATGTTCCCTCTTCTTCTATTCAGACCAGGGCGGTCAGATAGATGATAACCGCCTGAAAGATCTGGAGGACTCTCTGGCTGGAGCTCAGAGAGATGTGGACCAGAACCTAAGGCCTCGTCTGAGGGTCGCAGTGGAGAAGGAGGCTGCTCAACGGCGCCGTCTCAACTCCATCAACCAGGACATCGTCTCCATCCTGATGGACATCACCAACCTGGAGGAAATCCTGAGTGCCATCCCCTCTGGCTGCTTCAACAACCAACAAATTGAGTGGTCCTGAGAGGACCGACACCAGGTTTTGTTCCGACCCAGCTGGATCTAACATGTTCGTGTTTCTGTATTTATGTTTTTATATTTTTTATTTTGAATATCTGTGAATGTTAAAGTGTTTAATTTATATGTGAGCATCAGTTCTAATCCTCAAATTCAGTGTTTGAGTCATTACTTTGGCAACCCGCAGAGATATTTATGTTATAAATAAAACTTGCTGCACTTTACAAGTCTCATTATTCATTACTTTTATGAGATATGGCACCAAATCCATTCATCATGTGACTGGCAGAGCTGCCCGGATCCCTTCTGTGAGGTTTGGAGTTTTACTTGGTTAAATTACTTTTTAATTTTGTTATATCTCTCCTCTTTGCCCTGATGGGTTCCAAAAGTCCCCGATGACTCACCTCTTGCTGATCTCTTCTGTGTCTCGAACTCATCGGATCATTTTTTTGTTTGTAAACAGGATGAAAGATTTTAGTTCATTTTTCTATAAAGTTGGATTTGAATCCTACTGTGTTGACAATCCATCCCATCAGGAATCCTATACGGTGACAACACAACCCGTCATGAATCCTACTATGGTGACAACATAACCCCTTATGAATCCTGTTATGGAGATATCATGAGAAATAACCAAATCCTACTATGCTGACAACACAACCCGTTATGAATCCTACTATGGTGACAACATAACCTCTTATAAATCCTGCTATGATGATGTCATGAAAAATAACCAATCCTACTATGGTGACAACATAACCCCTTATGAATCCTGTTATGGAGATATCATGAGAAATAACCAAATCCTACTATGGTGACAACACAACCCGTTATGAATCCTACTATGGTGACAACATAACCTCTTATAAATCCTGCTATGATGATGTCATGAAAAATAACCAATCCTACTATGGTGACAACATAAACCCTCACGAATCCCTACTGTGGTGACAGTACAACCTTTCATGAATGCTTCTAAGGTGATGCCACAACAAATAACCATTCCAACTATGGTGATGCCACGACAGGTCGTGAATGCAACAATGGCGACAACTCCAGCAATAATCTGTTTTACGAAGGTGATGCAACGGCCCATCATGAATCCTACAATGGTGACTACACGACCAGTCATGGAAACAACTATGGTGATGCAACAACCAAAAAACAATTCTACAGTGACACCAAGGTCAATCAGGTATGATTCTATGGTGACGCAACACCCGTAATGAATACAACTATGGTGACACCACAACCAATAAGCAATCATTCGACACCACGACCAGTCATGAATCCTACAATGGTGTCATCACGATACGTCATGAATACAACTACTGACACGCTACGACCGCAAAACAATCCTACTAAGATGACAACGTAACCCTTCTGCCACAACCTGTCATGTAAATCTTACTAAAGTTACCCTGAAAACTGATACAAATTCTACTATGGGGATGCCACGACCTGTCATGAGCCTAATCAGGTGAAGACAATCAGGGGCTTGTCATGGTGCCTCCACAGTCACGCACATTCTATTTTCTGTATTTTAAAAACCAAATGTCAATTTGTTTTTCTTCGGGAAAATACTAATAAAATAATTTTATTTTTGGACAGGTTAAACTGTCTGCAATAGGTTCGGCAGATGATCAATAAAATCATAGCTTCCTCCATAATATTGTTTATGTCCTCACGCATGTACATCGTTCCTGCTTCTAACATCAACCTCAGGACAAAATGTTCACCTGCTCCCTATTCTATCACATGGTAACCAGATGAACAATCTTATTCTGATGTCAGCTGTCAGTGCTTATAATGTCATGGCTGATCAGTGTAAACACCCACACTCAGTAAAAATGAGACATGATCCTATAAGAGTGAATCACAGTTTACAATCAAAATACATCAGAGCAAAGAAAGTCAGGGTAATACAGGATATATAATTGACACACATACACACGCACACAGGAAATAAATAAGTCATTGCATACCAGGTGCCGTTGATGAATCAGTGCTGATCTGTACATAGAATGAATAGAAAACGGAGGTGTGCAAGAGAGACACCCACTGAACACCGTATTTATATATTTACTTTTTTTGTTTTGTAAACACATTCACCACAGATCGTATTTTCTACCACATGATAAACGTTCATGCCAGAACCAAACTGTCTAAGCATGCAGCCTAAAAGGAATGAACAGGAGCATGTGAAAAAGAAAAAAATATCATCATCATCACCACAAGGATCCTCAGCGCGTTTTTTTCCAATTTTGACAGCAATAATGCAGAAAAAGGAATTAAAAAAAAAGTTTGGCCACTTTAAACGCTTTTTGGTTCCGACATGTTATCTAGTTTATGTCCTACAGATTTTAGTTAGAAGTGCATGTTTCAAGAAAATATGTCTGCTTCCTTATGTTATTACAGGATGTTTGTAGCATCCAGAGCTTAAAAGTTCTTGAAATCAACAAAGTAGTCAGGAGCAGGATGGAGAACAACTGAGCAGCTGGTTGGACTAGAATTCTGTGTTCATGAAACATTAAAAAAACTAAATTATTTACCTGCACGGTTTGGAATTTTTGCTTGTGCTTTCATTTAGAATATTAAACACACAAACAACTAAATATATAAATAACTTGAATAATGAGTATTTCACATTCGTTTCGTACGCGTTTGTGCATGTTTTCTTTTTTTTTGCTTATAGATGAAATGGCGCTGCTATGATTCAGGGAACAGACGACAAAAGTCTACCAACACAAGCAATGAGACGAAAAAGTAAAGACAAAGAGTAAAAAACCCTAGATGCATCCTCCAATTTTCAAATTGCATTTTGTGACCTTACAAACCATTGCTGTGTTTGAATGTTATTACAAACTCCTTTGTGCCACCATTTTTTGTTGTTGTAGTTGACACTTTTTACTCTTCATTGCCACCTAGTGGACATAGCAATGCTAACAAAACAAATTCATGGACGCATGTGCACGTTGGCAGTTAAATTTGAAATAGACACTTTTACCTTTGTGTGTAGATGGATAATAAATTAGGCTAATACTTAATATCGATATAGAAGCCATCTTGTTTTTCATCTTAACGTACCATATTCCCATGTTTTCCACAGTCTTGAATGTAGCATTACCCTCTTCCATGGTCCACAGTTTAATAGTTATTTTTACCTGTCTTCGGCCTTAGATCTGATTTTTCTCTGTTGAACTGATTGACATTCCTCTGGCTTTAGCTACACGAGACTGAGATGGTAGCTTAGCATACTAGCTGTGGGATGCTAGCATAGGTGGGATGATCTGGAGCAGACAGACGATTGGCCTCATGCAAGAATATATCTTCTATTCCTTCAAGAAATCACTTAGAAATAGTGTCATAAACTATTCAATTAACAAATGGAGCTAACATTAGCTTACTTAGCTCCCTGATAGCGGGTAATATCTGTAGTTGTCATTCTACCTAAGAATAATATTGAGAGGATTAAGTTGTGTAGATTTTTTAAATTCTATACAAATATGTGGGACTTGTTAGCTTTAGATTCAGCCCAAAACACTAATTCTAGCTTAACTAGCTTTCTTATTGCAACTATATAATATCTACTAGCCACAGTTGCTATCTCAGCTCACACAAATATTTGTTCCTTGCCAAAAGTAGCAAATATTCTTGTATCTTAGTTCTAGCGTGAAGGTGCAACTAATGGACATAATCAATTGATAGCTTAACTAGCTAGCAAGTTACATGTGCCAAATGAAATAGCAGAAGCTATGCCTTTTAACAAACACAAATATTTCCAAGTAGTTAGCCTTTCTCTACAATATATTTTTTTCTCTATATGATCAACTTGAATTTGTTTTATCCTTATCAATTAGCTGCAACTAATGGAGCTAAGGCTAACTTAATTATCTAGCTAGTTACAGGTCCTATATCAGCAACAACAAAAATTGTTGTTTTAGCTAACACAAATATTGGACACTTGTTATTCTACAGGAAATATTTTAAATTCTTTACAACCTGGCAACTCCCAGCTTTAGCCCACAGCTAATTGAGCTAATAGAAGCGGAGTTAGCTAATCGTTTGTCCTACATCAGACAGCTACAGCTTCACTTTAGCAAACAGAAACATTTCTTGGAGTTCCAAGTAGTTAAAGTTTTGCTAAAAAAAATGCCATTTATTACAAACAACTGAAATTCTACTTAGTATTTGCTAAGTTTTCAA
Organism: Lophius piscatorius; assembly: GCA_009660295.1. Classification (NCBI taxonomy): domain Eukaryota; kingdom Metazoa; phylum Chordata; class Actinopteri; order Lophiiformes; family Lophiidae; genus Lophius; species Lophius piscatorius. Next base: position 50,147 of record VRLP01002625.1, on the reverse strand, counting down.
TAAATGGAGCTAATGTTAACTTTTTTGGCTAGCTATTTGCAGGTAATAATATTGATCGATGACGAAAGAGGCTTCTTTTGATCCCTTTTAAAATGATATAATTGCGTGCTCACTCCCAATGAGCTATCTTACATAGAAGGCGGGGCTTAGAAACAACACATGACTTTGACTGGAATATTAGCATTTACACGTCACAGTAATATTTGATTTTGTAGACATTTTTCTGGGGAAGAAAATGACTGAGAAAATTGAGGGCTCTGGTGTTTTTCTTGAATTGCACATACAAACCAAGACATTAACATGAATCTTGCATGAGGCCCAAAACCCTGTCGCCTTTTTCGCTACATTACAGCCTGATAGTTTTTCCCACGAGCCATTGCTACACTGTGTCATGCATCCTCAAACTTGATTAAAGACAGATAAATAAACAATGATCACCTCCACAGAACTCCGTCCCATCTCATCCCAAACCATGTCCTCCAATGGTCACATGACAGGCTGAAGGAGAGGCTCAAAGAGTAATGTTTGACACAGAGAACAGTTAGTTAGTTTTTAAGGTGGACAGGGTTAAGCTTCTATAGATGATAGTGGTTGAAAGTAGCCCTGTCCTCCGCTCCTCCTTCCTCTTCTCATTGGTCTCTATCCGGAGGCATTGATGTAGAGCTGATTCTGCAGAATGTAGTCAATGACGGGCTGTTTCAGGTAGTCCACAACATGTCCGTCCCCGTGCTGCAGGGCTAGTCTGAGGGGACAGCAGAAACATAGGTTAAAATGTAGGTTGTATTTGTTAATCATAGCTAAAGTTAGTTAATCTCAGCTACCATAGAAAACATTAGCTAATTTCCACCTTCATAGCTCATGGTAGCTAACTTTAGCTGTCATAGCTAAACTAGATTATTTCAACTCTCATATCTTACATTTGCTGATTTCAGTTGTCATAGCTAACATCAGCGCTAAGCATTAGCTTATAGGTAATATAACAGTTATTCAGCTCCGATAGCTAACATTTGCCAACTTCAGCAATTATAGCTAATTTTAGCAAAATACTGCTGTCATGGCTTGAATTAGCTTATTTTAGTACTCAAAGATAACATTGGCTAATCTACGCTCCAATCTATCATTGCAAATGTAGCTAATTTCAAAGCTCATGTAAACTAACTGTCATAGCTAATGTTGGGCAATTCTTGCAGTCATGGCTAATGTTAGTTAATTTCACCCTCATGGCAAACATTGGCTGAAATCCGTTCTCATAGCTAATATTAGCTAATTTCAGTTGTGATAGCTGGCAATAACTAATTTCCAGGTATCAGAGTTAGCTTTTAGCTCATTTCTAACTACAATGTTTTCACCCTCTAGATCTAAAATAAGGGAATTGAATAAATATGTTGGGAAGTGAATAAATATGTTAAAAGCTAATAAGGTCATGTGACTCAGGACTGAGACCACATGAGCCCTCCTGATGAGATCAGAGTTGTCCTAACCTGCTCTTGGTGGAGCTGACGATGGACATCGGGTGGCTGGTGGCGTCTTTCACAATGAGGATGTTCTCCTGAAACCAACAGCAGACCACAGGTCAGTGATGATAGAGGACAGAAGACAACACAAGAGGTGGACGGCAATGCCGGACCTTGTGCTTGCGGAGGATGGAGGAGTGATTGAGGATCTTCTCTGTGTTCGCGCCATCACGAGGAACCACCACGATCCCAAAATCCTCCACGATGACCTCCATCTGAAACCAGAGAAGGTGACAGAACTCCAAGGGGTCAAAAGGTAATATTTATTCTGAATCAAAACTGATATACTCTCTCTGCTAGCAGATAGCATTCCTGTTAGTGTGATGGTTGACTGATGAGCCGCTTTAAAGAAGGACACCGGATTATGCTTCCAGTAGAGTTCAGCTAACAGAGCTACTTGGAGGAGTGGGGTGGGCTAACAGGGTGGGTGGAGTGGGGTGGGATTAGAGGGGAAGTGGAGTAGGGCGTGGTTAAGGGGCAGTTGAACTTAGGCCTTGTCCCAATTTTTTCTCTATGCCCTAAGGTCTTCGTCGAGGTGCGCACTTGTGTGACGTTGAGGAAATGAGTACTTAGGGGCCTCAGTGCTCAGGAGACTGGAGCATTTAAGCGCAGAAATGGTCGCTATACGTCACATACCTACGTCACTTGCATTTGGATCACAAACAGAAACATGTCGCTGGCAATAGCCGCACTTTTTGCAGGACTGCTGAAAACTGTCATATATGTTGTTATTAAACATCTCTTTGTACTGTAATATAGGATATTGGATTTAGCATTCATGCGTTCACACACTCATTGAGGTTAAGTTAACGTTAGTTAAGCTAGCAAAACGACATGGCGATCCTTGTTTCATGAAGCTTCATGAACGTCAATTTCTGATCAAAATCATTTAATTTACACTTAAATGACAGTACAGGGATTCAAGGTAATAGCCTTGTGTGAAGTCAGATGCGGACATACGGGAAGAGTGCTTTATGGGTGCTTTATGGGCGCATGAGCGCGCTAATGTGCACCCCTTGAGAATAAAACTAGAGTATTGGGGAATTAGAAGGTCTCGCACCCCTTAACAAAAATGTGCAATTAAGGGGGACAGGTGCGCAAGTGCAACAATTTGGACAGGACTTAAGATGGATGGAGTGGGGCGGGGTTTGAGGACGGGGCTAAGGGGCAGAGTTAGAGGTCAGATGGAGGGAGCAGGGTTAAGGGTTCCTTACATCACTGTCCTTCCAGAGGCCAGGGATGCAGAAGGAGTCCAGGAGATCGCTGCCACACAGGAGCAGGATACGTAGCTCTACAGACACACAGAAACATGCCGCCGATAAACACCACGTTTAGCGGACAGAGGAATGAAACCGGAGGGAAAAAAGAGGACGGAAACAACACAGATGTCATCACGTGATGACTTCAGCACTCACCGATCTCCTTGTATGTCATCGCAGGTCCCAGGTTCGCGTTTTCATCTGACACAGGGAGAAAACATAAATAATTCAATATATCTAACAAAGCTCCAGTGTGCCTAACTCGATGCTTTTACTTTAACTGACAAATTTAATGGATTTGTTACTATCTCCGTCTTTGTAACTATATACTGTCTTTTTTTATCGGTTTTTAAGTGGCACATCTACGCCAACGCAATCACCAAGGATACCATCAGGAAAAAGTTTCTGAGACATATCAACAGTGACTTCAAATATAATACTTGTTATTATTGATTAATGTAAAATAGAATTTTTAACAGAACATTAAATGTAGGGCAATTAAGAAAAAAAAAATCTAAATATGTATGTATTTAAAAACCTGACAGCCTCTATGTGTTGGCCTTGTTATGAACTGAATGTATTTAAATATTTATTAATATTTTACTTCAGAATAATCAAAAAAAGAAAAATCTAATTCAGAAACAAAATAAAAAGAGTACTAAAACTGGTACTATTGTTGAAGAATCTGTCAACCACAGTATCTCTACTACTGCAATGACCTCTGCCACATCTCCTGCGGATTAGCAGCCTGTGGACCAGAGTCGGGCTGCTAAAAAAAGTTGTGTTGAAAGTCAACGTCCATTTTGAGCAACAACATGGTCAAAACGCTTGATTATTACAGTTAGAATGCAGTGGGAGATGTTCAATGGTGTTCACACATATTAACGCACCAGCTTTTATGGCAATGTTCAGTGTTTACTGCGCTTTAGATAAAGTTGTGTTGAAAGTCAAAAGTGTACTTACCAACAAAGGTAATGCACTGGTTGTGAGGACGGACGCAACATATCTTCCCCAGACTCTCACTCATCTTACCCCAAAGTTTGACTGAGGACAGACGACAGGTTAGTCACATGATCAGGTCACAGCGTCTGACTGGACAGAAATGTGTACGACTCACTGGCGTTGGGCTTGTGGTTAATGATATTGTGGTTCTGGTAGATGGCTGGAGTCTGGTTCCGTGGCTGGCCAATCACAGGAGTTGATGATGGTGTGTTGACGTTGGACAGGATGCAACCGGTGACTCTCTGAGGGAGGAAAGACAACAATAAATAAAGAATCACCACGGTTTCCATGGTAACTGCTGCCCATGTTGATGATGTCATCAGATTAAAGAAATAGTTCACCCAAACATTAGAATTCCGATCCAGATCCTTCGCTACTAACCTGACATGAATCTGAACAGGATCTAGATTCTGGATTCTAGGACCAGATCCTGGACCTGGACTGGGACCATTAGATCCATCAGATCTTCTGTCAGCATTCTCAAATAATGTTTCTTTGACACGTTTGTCCTTTTGTTCTGTCATGCTTTTTATCTCCCGGTCAGTTGGAATCACAACTTTTTCGGTTCAGAGTTCCCCCTTTGTCTCTTTTATTCCCTCTGTCCATCTTTCCCTTTTTTTCTTTTGCCCTTTTCTTATTTCCTTCCTTCCTTTCTTTATTTCCCCCTTCCTTCCGTTCTATCTTTATTCCCTTCTTTAAAGGTAGCCTCTTTACACTTTGGAACCTTGTAGTGAATGAAAAAGTCAAATGGCAATCACAGTTGGGGGCAGGAAGTGCCATTCCCATTTGACTTTTTCATTCAATCCTGTAGCGTCTTTGGACAGGACCAACTGGACGTTTTTACAGACTTTTTTGATTGAGGGACTTTGCCAACTGTCCTGACGGCCTGACAAATTTTATCTTTCTCTATCCTTTCTTTCTTCCCTCTTTTTTCTGTACTACTTTACCCTTCATTTTTTTTCCTTCCATCCTTTCTTTCTTAAACAATCACTTCCTCTCTTATTTCGCTTCCTTTCCTTATTTCCTACTTCTCCTTATCCTTCCTTCCTTTTTTCAAACCTTCCTTTCTATCATAATTACTCCCTACCTTTCCATTTATACCTGTTTTTTTTCCTTACTATCGTTCTTCCTTTCCCCCTTCCTTTCTTTCCCTCCTTCTTTAATTTCTATATTTCTTCATTATTTCCGATTTCCTCTTCCCAAAGATGTTCGTCATTAATAAACAGTTGTCCAGCATAGACCTGCCGGGGATGCAGTAGGACTGGCCCTCCTCAATCAACAGATCGATGAACAACTTGTCTGTTGGATAAAACCTTCGACAAATCTTATAATCAGTGCAAAGCAGAGACACAGGTCTCCAGTTCTTCAACAGGGTTAGGTCCCCCTTCTTGGGCATCATGGAGATCACAGCAGTCATCAGTTCTTCCATTGAGATGTCCAAACTCAGTGTGTCGCTGTCCTCTGGAGTCTGAGGGAGTCCCTGCAGACGGCCTAGGGTGTGAAAAGGTCTGCAGAGTAGCTTATAGCATGTGATCTCACCTCAGCCAGGTCAGAGGTCAAAGTCTCGACCTTCCTGTCGGAATGCCCTTCAGCATTGTGACACTGGGCCGAATAAGCGCAACCGTAGCACTCTCTTGGAAGAAGGCATTCAGGTGGCAGCGCCTGGTGCGTAGCAGGTCCAAGTGTGAAACATTAGCACCCTCATGGCGTCAAATGTTATCTTCCAACCTGCCAACAGTTCTCCACACCTCAGCCGAGGTTTAAAGTGAATAGCACTGGCAGAATACATGAATCTGGGCAGCATCTAGGTTCTCACCGTCACTATCTGAGTCAGAATGACCAGTAATTTGGGATGCACTATCAGTGACACTATCAGAGTTAGATGAAAATACACATCATCAGTGACAAAAACACTATCAGAGGGATACAGAGTAGAAATTTGGGACGCACTGGTAACTCCAGAAACACAATCGTGAGACTGAGCGGCAATTTGGGATTCACCATCAAAGACAGAAACACTATCAGAATGATACAGTCCAGTAATTTGGGACGCTACTATCAGTGACAGAGGGAGAATGACCAGTGTTTTGGGACGCACCGTCAGTTTCAGACATACTAGTGACAGATTCTTCCGCAGTAACAGCCATGTTGCGCCTGTCCATGGCAAAAGCATCAACATTAGCGGTGACATTTATAGACTCTCCTGGTCTCACAAACGACTCACTGCTGGTTTCCACAGACTCAATCTGAGCAAAAGTCGTAATAACAGCCGCAGATACAGGCTGAAATTGCGGAACTGTCTCCACGGCAGGGGTATCTACAGTTGAAATCGCTGAACACACTGCTGTGGTGAGATGGCAGGCACAAGGGATGCACGATTGCAGGACCTTGATGTTGGGCAACGCCTCACAAACTTGCTCCAGAGCTCAGTGGTACCGCTGTAAGCTGGTTTCAACGCTGTCACGCGGTACGATTTTGGCCCTCTACTCCACATTCAAAATATCTCATCCTTCGAGAGGTGGCGTAGATAGTGTACGAATGGTCACTATGCTTGATTAGGAAGGACATGTCCGGTGTTAAGGTGCATGAGGGCCTGCCTCCTCAGAGAAGAAACATGGCTTATCTGTCCGTCTTTATATCCAAGTCTCACTGGTCGAGAAAACCACTGGCAAACTTGCTGTTGTGCACAATCTCCTTCTCCAGCACCCATTTGGAACAGATGGTGGAACAGCAGATACAGTGATGCATACTGTGGGCATGAGCAGCACAGACTCAAGGTACAAATCCCTCGCAACTAGCTGTGCCACATAGGACATGGTCAAATGTTGGCCCAGACGATTTTGACATCATCAATCAGATCTCCCACTGCACTTGCAGTTGGGTGAATATCCCTGGGAAGCTTGTTTGGTGAACAGAGGACTTGAAGGTCGTGGGGGTTCATTACGGAAATGCGGACACAGGGAAGCTGAACTGGGAGGATTTGAACATGTTCAATGTGGGATTTCCAGCTGATTCTTCTATTCATCTATAGTAACCCTGAGAAATGTGTTTTCATGAACTCTTTCAATTTCAACCCCATCTATTTGTATGTGTGCCTGTGAGTTCATTCTGCACCGACCAACATTATTGGTCGGTGCAGAATTTTATGTAAAAAAATTACATTATTTTCGTATTGTTCAGGTTTAATGATTCATTTATTTGTATCAAACCATATTTTTAATTAGCTAATTTCTTTAGGGACATCTTCCGGTAGTTTTTTAAAATGAATCCCAGATAAAAAAAATAATTGTGTCATTTGCAAAAAACACTAACTGCAACATTTTAGACACTCTGTATATATCATTGACGGACAGTATAAAACGTTTTGGGCCCAACACTGACCCCTGGGGGACACCACAGGCAATATCCAAACATGTAGAGCAGGAATTTCCCAACTTCACAAACTATTGTCTCTTATCTAAAGGACCTTTAACCCAGTCTAACATACTTCCTCTGATACCATGTCTTTCCAGTTTACTGATTAATATGTCATGGTTGATTGTGCTAAAAACTCTTTTGAGATCAATAAAGATCTCGACTGCATGTATTTTTTGTGATGTATAGCATTTGGGATTCCCTTTATTGATTCTGATATTGCCATTGATGTTGAACTGTTTGACCAGAATCCGTATGTTCTGTCTGTGAGTAATTTTTGCTTTTCTAGGAGTGTGTCCAATCTTCTGCTGAAAAGTTTTTCTTGTATTCATTCATTGGAGTGAATGTTCCGGTTATATTGATCATCAGTGTAGTAGAAGCAGGTACTGCTGATGATGGAAAAGAAATTATTGTGGGTGTTGCTGTGGGTGGAGACTCTGGGTGGGCCTTTCTCCTTACCCTTTTTTTGTTTTTGGACCTAGACATACACAGAGAAAGAGGTCTACACTGGTTTTGATAAATGTCATCTTTGCCTGGCCAAGCTGGCTTTATGGAAAAGCAGAAAGACCCTGAGCCCAGATCTTCCTGTGGTCTCCTTTAGGAGGAGGAGGATCTGGTTTGTAACCGAAACTCTCTGGAGGGATTACAGCCTCATCTACACTGATGTATGGGATACCCTGATCCGCCCATTACCGTAATGTCCAGACCCTGGATAAGGTTTTGAACTTACACACAACTTTATTTAAACATCCAACGGTGGCACGGTCACTGGTTCTGGTACTGACCTTCATTAGGTCGCGGTGATGCTCCAGAACGCTGCAGGTGGTCTGCCAGGTATCCTGGTAACACTCCCAGGGGTCCACCCTTGAAACCAGAATCACAGGAGGAGGGTTAACGGAGCATTCCACTGGATTTACTATACATCACACAACATAACACTCACGTGATTACAGGCTCACCTGATCCAATCAGACGACTGGAGAGCCAGCTGACACATGGTGAGACGATGTAGTCTGGGCACCAAACCCTGGAAGCACACGCACACACACACACACACACACACACACACACACACACACACACAGTTTCACTACAGTACTACACCATACAATCTGTTGTAGACCTGCGGGTAAATTCAGATACTTTAAGAGTCAAATGTTGAATGTTGTTTGTGTTTGAGATATTTTCATGTTTACAAGATAGACCTCATCACAACAAGTAGGACTGGCATGAAATTAAACAACCCTTGATTTGGCATGCAAACTTAAATTGCTGTTCCTGTTCACATTGTTCGCTCTCAACAGGCATTCTTTGGAATGATTAAATTAAATACATAAATATTTCCACATGATTAAATGGGTTTAGATGGATTCAACTCTCTGATGGGCTAATAACATTTTTTGGAATTAGATAAACTCCATTTATTACGGTCATTTTTGACTGTAATAAATGGTGAATCAACATTCCAAGTTACTAAACTGATTTGAGAATAAATTAATCGAAGTAATTAAATTGAATGAATCCCAATAACTTATTTTGACCCAACCCAAATACACTTAGTTGAGCGAACATAATTGCTTTTGCATTGAAGGAAACCCTTTTAATCCTGCGGAAGATCTTTCCATGGTTTAATTAATTTAATTCAAGGAGATTAAACATATTACAGAAAAACATAATACAGTTCTCTTTTTTGGTGTTTATTAATTCCAGTTTTATTTGAAAGCTCACTGAGTGTCATAGTTTCACAATTTGCACTGTAGCTCATGGAGAACCAAACTAGTTCTTAATAAGTTCACAAGTTGAACCAGCTATGAACAGCATCCAACACCAGCCCAGAACTAGCACCTGGTTTGTTGTGGTGGAAAAGGGGTCATCACAACCCCTAGTTAGTTATTCACGGCCGATTCTGATTAGCTGATTAAACCTCAAAACTGATCACTGCTTTGCTCTAAATGTTCCAGTAATGGTCAGATAGTTTTGGTGGTTGAGATACTGGACCCACTATGATTACTACAATAGTTTTTTATCATAGCAAGGATACTAAGGACCTGAATGATACCGGACGTCAGACACACCCAGAACAGTCCTGGTTCTGATGAACGTTCTCCATTAATGAACGTCATTTAGCTGAAAATGAAAACAAGCTGCGTGGATTCCTCATTTCTGCAGCATTCAATTATTCATCTCTACACAGGCTGAGCAAAAGTAGGACAAGGGCTTCATTAACTCCAGCAGGAGAACCACAGCAGCAGCGTTACATATCATCTACAAACACGTGCTACGTGAAACATGCTACGTGTACATCCTGCAGCGAAGGAGGAGGGCCGGGGCTTATCGTGAACGGCGGGGGTTTTCATGACTTACAGGCTTTCCATAAGAGTCGTGGACCGGTGAGATGATTCCTCCGATCACAATGAAACGACCTGTTTTGTGGAGATACTCTCTGGCTTTTTCTGAAAACACACAAATAAAGAATGAATAAATAAATCAACGATGTCATTAATTTTGAGGCAAATCCAATAATGGGGGTCCACCCTTCCATTTTTTCTTATAGGCATTAACAGACCTGCCAGCCACCCTAACATTAGCAGGTTATGCAAAGCTAAAAGCTACTCTGACATAAGCAGGTTATGTTAGCTTACATGACATTAGTATCTCATAGCACAGAGAGGACCCGAAAAACAGGGAGTCCAAACGACTGCCTCAAAAACAGGATATGCTAGTACTATGCTGACGTTAGTGCGATATGCTTGAGCTATCCCGATATAATTGGGGCATGTAGTATAGTTATAGATATAGATATTTGCACGACTTGCGAGTACCGTCCTTAAAGTAACGCAACACGCTGATATTAGTGCAACATGGAAATGCCATCTTGAAATTAACGGGACATCATAGCCACCCTGACAATTAAAAAAAACTACTAGCTACCCTGACATTACCAGTTTATGCTAGCTAACCTGACATTTGTAGGGTATTACATTGGAAGCTAACAGACGTAGTATTATGGCACAGATAGGGCCCAAGTATAACCAACCAACTGCCTCATAAGAGGATATGCTAGTACCATACTGCTGTTACCCTGACATGATAGCTTTGTCCTAACATTAGTGCGATATGTTAGCCCAATCCTGATTTTTATGAGACTTATTAGTACCATCCTGATATTAGCAAAATATGCTAGTACCAACCTGACATTAATGCAATACGCTAGCAACACATGGGGACCTATTAGCACCATCCTGATATTAGTGGGAAATGTCAACTACCCTGTCATTAGCAGGTTATGATAGCTAAACTGTTATTAGTAGAATGCTTATTTGGACGCTAACGGGCATATACTTATGGCTCAGGGAGACCCTGAGCAACAGAGAGTCCAAACAACTGCATCAAGAGCAGGAAATTAAAGTACCATCTGAGTATTACCAAATCAGAGATCAGTCTTTGGCATTACTGTGGTAGAATTTGGGCCCACTCTGATTATCAGAACTACTATCATGCAGCCACATTGGGGGGTTTATGAGCATGAACTGACCTTTTCAGGTCCACCAAAGCATCTCATTGGGGTTCGGTCCAGACTTTGTCTAGGGGCCTTATTCCTCTGCTTGGGATAATTGCCTTGCTCAATGACATCACAGACTGATGACCTGACATTCTCCTTCATGTTTCCCCCCATGATATCAGGTCGTCCAGGTCCTGAAGCAGCAAAGCCTCTCCATAACATTCCTTAGCCAGCTACATGTTTGATGTAGGTCTAATGTCCTTCTATTGGAATGCAGTGTTTAGTTTACAACAGATGGGACCCCTGTCTTCAAACAGTTCTACTTTCCAGTCATCAGTGAATGTGCCCTATTGTTCCAGGTCTACTTCATGTGGATCTCTAGAGTCACAGAACCTTAGAATTTTCAGCTTTGGAACCCTTCCCACACAGATGGATTTCACCATCTGTAATTTATTTTGATTTTTGCATAATGTGTTACTGGTGAGACACAATGATTCTAACAAATAATTATCTATAGCAGTAAATTATAACAAAGACTTAACGCAGCAATAAAAGTAATCAGAAATAATAAATAAACAATGATGCTTTTACTGCGATATGAGTACTTTCACTTAATTTTCATGATTAATTCTAACAAACGTTAACTTGTAGTCGTGTATATTTACAGTGCGGTATTTGAGTCTCTACACCAGGCAGAAATTTGAACAAAGCTAATTAGGCCTGTTCATGTGAATTAAAGCTGTTTTAATGATCTTTAGGGGAGTCAGATTCACAGAAAATTTTCTTTCTCTCTGCAGAAAACGAAGAAATGCTTCTTGGTGGCAGAGATGAAGAGATGGTGGAGCTGCTGGTGAAAATAGGTCATGATGGGAAGATGGCCGCCGCACCGCTGCATAATCAGAGTCTGCAGTGGGAACTTTGATTTGCGAGAATGCGCTCATTGGAGAACATGCTCCAGAATAACAGTAGCCTACTCTCACCTTAAGCCTGTCTGAGCAAGTCAGCAGGACATCACATGACCACTGACCAATGACGGCTGACCAATGGGAGGGCTGTTGGCACTTTGGTAAGTTGGCACATATGAGAAGGGAAACATGATAGTTACTGATTTTGAAATACTACACTTGAGATATTGAGTAATTATTTTGAGACAGTAAGTCATTTTTGAAAATGTTAGTTCATTTGAGATATTGAATTATTATTATGAGATACTAACCCCTTATTTTGAGAAACTTAGTCATTATCATGAAATATTTACTCATTATTGGCAGATATTGAAACATTCTCTTGAGATAGTAAGTAATTATTTTAAGATACTACATCCTTGTTTTGAGAAACTTAGTCATTATCTTGAGATATGAAGTCATTATTTTGAAATCCCAAGATATTCCCTTGACATACTAAGTGATTATGTTGAGATATTTAGGCATCATTTTGAGATTTTAGTGATTATCTTGGGATATCTAGTCATTAATTTGAAATACTAATTGATGATTTTGAGATAGTAAGTTATCATTTTGAAATACAATTTTGTTATTATTTTGAGATAGTGAGTCTCATTTTTTTTCGTTATTCTTTTTGTTCAATCGTTATTTGAGACACAGTGATTATTTTTAATATATTAAATAATTATTTTGAAATATTTAGATCACAGTCAATATTTTGAGAGACTTCATCATTATGATGAAATAACAAATTATTATCAATAGATACTAAGTACTTATTTTAAAAGAATACATTTTTTTTGAAGCAACACATTTACCTTTAGAAATTAAATCATTATTACATTATTTTAAGACACCAAATAATTATTTTGATATTAGTCATTGTTTTTGAAAGATTTTGTCATTTGAGAAAAATAAATTATTTTTATGAAATAAAAATGATTATATTAACCATTTTAGCTATTATGGCCCAAAATAATTATTAAATCATTTAATACACTAAATCATTATTTTTGATCTATTGCGTCATTATTTTTGTAATATTTCCTCATTATTTTGTGATACAAAATCGTAATGTTTTCAAATATTATTGTCACTATTTCTAAACTCTATATAATCTAATGAGGTTTAAATGAAACAGTCGGGGTTGGACTTTCATTGCCCGGGGGTCTGTTATAGGGGCTGCGCAACGCGCCTCATAAGGCCTGCACGGCTTTATCCCGGAACATATCCGTGTTTGTGGTCTCGGAACGGGTCCAGACGGACATGATCCGGGTTTCATTCCGGATCATGTTTTACAACGGGACCAGGCATTATTCCAGAACCACCAAGCTGAAAACTTGTTTATTATTGTAGCTGAGACATGTGACGTCATGATTGATTATTAAACGCGCGCACACGCACATACACACCCACATGCACACACACCCACCCATACACACGCCTTGCTGGTGATGCTCACCGAACATGTGGATATGACCCTTGGTGATGGGGTTGAAGCTCCCACAGGATAGCAGGATCACATGGGTTTTAGTCTCCTCTGTCATGGTGGTCCGTGTCCCGGTCAGGTCCCGCTACCGGTCCTGTCAAACTGTCGGTTCTTTGGAGCAGGAGAGACGCAGCAGAGAGAGAGAGGCGAGGTCGGTGTATCTGCGGCAGGAAGCTGCGTCATCCGTTAAGAGACACAGAACCGTCCAATCATAGGGATCAATAAAGTGTTATATTAATCTATTGGCGTATTATTACATTATTATGACCACTGAAAAATCACGGGATCAATAAACCGTTATAGTATTATATCGGCATAGCAGGATTAATAACAGGATCATTCTTATTATATATCGTCATTATTATATTACAGTATCATCAACAAACTTTATTATTATATCTGTGGAAAGTTCTGTTATATTGTTATTATTACTTTGGCAATATAGGAGTAATGAACTATTCAATTAATTCTAATATTCTATATATTATTATTATCACAAGGCAAGAGTGAATCAGATAATCCGCTGTGGAGGCCGGTAAGGGAACAGTGCAAAGAAGAAGAAAAATATTATTACAGGCTCAATTAAAATGTATATATTTTTTATATATATATATTCTATTCTATATGTATATCATTCAGTAACATATTGTTGATACTATTAGACCAAAACTGTTATTATATATTATATATTTATACTATACATCATGGTTTTACTGAACGATTGTTAACTGGTCTGTTATTTGTGACAATCTACAAAACACACTCAGAGAGCGCAAACCTCCGTAAAGGCAAAACAGAAGGTTGAGGAAAAAGTCATGCTGGTTACTCCAATAATGTCTTGAGTTTTTGCCAGCCTCTAAATCTACTAACAACTCCAACACACTCTCTTGAGTATCTCTCAAATACTTGGTCGTCTCCTGCTCCTTCCACCTCATTGTCTTTGTTCAGACCCCTGAACCCCCAGCTGCACTCCCAAAGGAACATCAGAGGAATAAAAGGAAATGAGCCCAAAGCCCCACCCCAACGAATGATCAAAGGAATCAAAGGATCAAAGGCAGCTATAGCCACATTGGTGTGATGTCACTACTCCAAACAGCTTATTATTTTATCTTATTTTATTTGAAATGCTCCCAAACACGTAAAGTAACGAACATGTAACCGCTTCTAGGATATGCTAAAATATACCTCTGGGTACAATTTCATGCAAAGCCATTCTGTAGTTATCAACAATCCTGCTCACAAACAAACAGATAAAGAAACAAACACAGAAACAGACAAATGCACAGAAGTGTAACATAACCTCCCCGGTGGAGGTGATAATTATATATTCATATTATTCTATAATATATGATACAAAGAGTATCATTATATGTTATAGTCAGTAGCATTATTGATTTTATATTATTATTATTATTATTATAATTATCATTATTAATATCTTTATCTAAGGTCACACAGCTGACAATGCATGTCAAAGCAAAAACCAGGCAAGGATTTTGAAGGAACTGCCGCCAGATTTCAGAAACAGGATTGTGTTGAGGCACAGATCTTGGGAACGCTACAAATCAGAAGGGATGTTAAGAAGAAGGGACCAAGAACCTGATGGTCACTCCGGATGAGCTCCAGAAATCCGGTGTGGAGGTGGGGGACAATTGAAGAAGGTCCAACATCACTCTGAAAGACTCCCCAGATCTGGGCTGTACAGCGGAGTGGCCCGAAAGAAGCCGCGAAAGACGATGGGAAGCACCTAAAAGACTCTCCAACTGTGAGGAACTAGATTCTCTACTCTGATAAGACCAAGATTAGCACTTAGAAGATCAGCACACACATGATTAGCACTTGGCGATTTGGTCCAAATGTGAAGTACCATCAAATAAAATGTATTATTAGTATTATTATAAGATGGAAGTGTCTGGTAACAGTTCTAAGCTTCATGATAGAGGAAGGCAGGAACTGCTCATCTCCTGGCCAATACCATCCCAATGGGGGAAAATGTGCTGTAAACACAAATGTGTATAAATTAAAGTAATAAAGCAGCAGCTTTGGTTGCTAGTATTTTGCTGTAAAAAATATGGTGGCAAATTACCATAAAAATATGTAATATTCAGCTGCTTGCAGTTTACAAGGAATGTCAGTAAGATAACAGTAAATCCCAATAAATTAATTATATTATTTTACCTTCAAATCAACATTATTTAAAAAATATATTCCATATTTTTTAGCATACTTTACTGTTGAAACAACTGTATGCTCTTGGTAAATGGTTAAAGTTTCTTTTTTACTGGAGATAGAATAATGCTTTAACTGCAATGATTTGCTTAAAACGTTATAGTATTTTTCAAATAATTTTACCAAAAGGTTGGATTTTCACAGTAAAAGTCTGTGTTTTTTACATGTTCTGATTATGAATAATAAAGTAATTTACTGTTTTGAATTTTAATGTCTTTTTCTGTCGTCATTTGACAGTTTTTACAATCATTTCTATGGACAGTTTTTACAGTGCAGTGGTGGCAGAAATATGAGGTGGGAATGTTTTTGAGCGTTAAGGACTGGAAAATTGAGGAACAAATTTGTAAAACTGTATAAGTTAAGAATACTCAAACTTATGTTGTAACTGATGGCCCAATAAATGTATGTAAAGAAAATAAATGCTTTAAGTCATGTTTACATTAAAAATACATTTTAAGTTTACTCATTAAAAAATTTGTAAATTGAATGACTAAATTATTTTTAATCTAATTGATTAAAGTTAAATGAAAGTACACAAATTCCCCTCAATTGATTTTGCAACAAGATTCATAAGTTCCCATGAATTCAACGTTTTGAGCAGTGGTTACATAAATTGCAAAAAGTGAATAAGAATCAAACTATGAACTATGAATGTTTTATCAACAGAAGAGAAAGCAGATGCTGTTGTTATTGAGCATTGTTTAATAAGAAGAAATTCAAAGCAACAATTTTTAAGTGTTTTCAACTTATTCCAACTGATTTATTTGAGAATGCAGTGTTAAGTTCTCACAACTGTTGAATGTTAATTATCTTTTAGAATAGAATAGTAGAATTTTAAGTACCGGTTAAATTATTTACAAACATAAATGATTTATGTTGAGTGGGCCTATATTACTCAAAAAATATGAGTTGGATAAACAAGGTAAGCAAAATTATCCTCCAAATGTTACAAATGTTACTCCACAATTTTCCTTCCTTCCCTTCTCCCTTCTTCTGTTCCTCCTCCTTCTCCTATCTCCTCCTTGGCTTATTCCTTTTCTCTCTTCCTCTTGTCACTGTCCTTCTTTCTCACTCTTTCACTTTATCATCCCCTTCTTCCTCCTCTTCTTCTTTTGTATTTCTCCTTCCTCATCCTCTCTCTCATTCCTTCTCTTCATCTCCTTCCTACCACTGGCCCTTTCTCCCGCCTCCTCCTTCCTCGCCCTTCTCCTACTTTCCTTTATCTGCAATTCCCTTCACCTCTTCTTCTCCTTCCTCCCCGCTCACCTCCCTCATTCGCTTCTTCCTCCATTCTCCCTGTACTCGTCCTCTCATCCTTCACTCCTCTTCATCTCCTTACACCCCCCACCCCCTCCTCTTCCTCTTCCTTCACCCTCCGTGGGTGACACAGGAACAATATGGCGCCGGGAGAAGTGCTAGCTTCTGGACTAGACGGCGTCTGAGCGGCTGGCGATCCGTTAGGATGAACCTCTGCGCTCAATACCTCCGGTGAGTCCGTGTAGGTGTCACGTGAACGTTGCTCCGGTTCTGCGGCTGCGGTCGAAACCGGTTCCGTTCGTCCGGCTAGAGGATTGTTTTGTTGAGATGCTAATGCTAAAACTAGCTGCGACGGGTCCACCCCCTGATGATGCTAACGACTGACAACGGACTACATAAACAAAATGTATAGAATTCTACACTCATTCTAGTGGATTTATATATTTATTCAATGTCTGCTGTGATTTAAAAAGGCTGATATCTTGTTAAGACGTTTTATTCCCTGTGTTTATGCTAGTTTATTTCAGCGTGCTAGCGTTTCTGCGTATGTCAGGTTAGCGTTATCAAACAGGTGCTGATGCTCATTATACTCTGATTTAGTTTATCTAACTGTAGTTATTTAAGCTCAAACAAATGTTTAAGTCTGATTTACTAACATTCTCTGAATACGAAGAATTTAGTGAGCAGCAGGCGGTGAGTTTTGGATATTAGCTAGCTGTTTGTAGCATTAGCTCAACATGGCGGCGATTTTTTTTTTTTTTTTTTTTTTTTTGACGTTTAATTAACACGTCTTTATGGTGTCATAGACTGGAGCGTCATCATCATGTGTAAATTAGTGCGGTTTAGTTGGTATTTGGGTGCTTCAGCGTGTGTTAGGATTTGAGGTTCTGTTGTTCTGTTGTGAGAAGGAGCGAACTAACCTCCTCCTGTTCTCTTGTTTACATTTGAGCAGACAGGCAGAGGCCCTGAAGGCTGATATGACAGGTATGCCTACACCCTCTCTTACACACCAGACATGGATGTATGCACACTTACACACCTGAAGCAGATTATGCCTGCACCCTCATTCTCACAACACCTGAGACAGGTTACATTTGCAACCTCCATCACTCCTCCTACACTGGTCATAAGTACATCTGCATCCTCACTCTAAACTCACATCTGTCACAGGTATGTTTGCTTTCTTATTCTCAACCCACACTCCTGCCCGCTCTACCTGAAGTCTGCAGAGAATATGTACAATATGATTTGATACAACTTTATAGTCAGGCTGCGCTGAAATTCATCTTGCATTTTTGTGCAGTTCCCACAACTGCTTACATTCAGCCCAAACAGACACACATATTTGACAGTTTGTATAGACATTCAAAGCACATCATTCAATTATCAACAACCATCCCTTTTGATTCAGATCTCAGTCATTAGAACTCTGATTTTGCTTTGGCAACAGAGTGGACTGAAGTATGAAGGGAAGTCAGCCTGTTTCATTTGAATGAGGGACTCTAAATCTCCTCTTGGGGAGCAGAAGTTCATACATTCAATTCAAAACATGAAAAGAATCAGATGAGATACTGTTAGCCAGTCTTAGCTCTTATCATGAGCTGCTTGAAAGGATTAAGCAACTGAATGGCCAATAATTGTAGAAATTGTTTTTGTTTCGACTGAATAGTTTAATCAGTTTGAAGTTACACAGACATGATGCTGAACCAGACAGTGTTGCCGCATGGTCACTCTAAATCTCTGATTTAGAGAACAGAAGAATGATTTCTCTACTGGCTCCAAACAATCTGAGTCTACAGCGGAAGTAAATGCGCTGCCGTGTCTTCTTAGATAGATAGATAGATAGATAGATAGATAGATAGATACACACACACAGGAAAGAAAGAAGGAAGAAATGAAGAAATATAAATACACACGTACATTAAAATAAAGTGCATGCAAATATAAATTTGCATTGTTAATCACACAGGGTGATTGCGGCCAATTCTCCAATGTCATGTTTTTGCCTTGATTGTCCACATTCAGTAATAATAATTACAACATAACCTTTATTAATGACATAATTTCTCAGCACTTGACCTATGCCTGAAGAACTGTTTCTCAATCTTTGAATATGACTACCAAATATTTCCATTTTGCCAGTGTAATTATAACTATATCTTGGCTGAATTGAATATAATGTTATTGACGCTGTCATTGGTTATATAGTATTGGTCAATAGTTTTTTGTTTTTTTGTGAGCTGGATGTATGTGACCAGATGTAGAGGGTCTTAGACGTTATGAAATACAGACTTTATGATTGATGCGTTCATCCTGCAGCAGGTTGGGAAGTTTTCCGCTGGTTCAACAAGGTAGTTGCTTTGCCATAGACACAACTCTTGAGCTCTCTTGGACACACTTGTTTAGTATAACTTGCCTTATGTTTGAAATACCTCTAAACAACAGATAATGATCCACTTTGATGGATGAGTTTTTCTCTTTCTGACCCTCAAGGTATTTGATTTTAATTTCTACCAACTGCTGTTTGTTTTACATTAGTGATACTCTTAACCTTAATGTTACTCGTTCGACTACATTTAAGAAACTATAGCATAGAGAACTGCTGTGATAGGTCGGGGTTGTTTTAGGGAGTAATTGATTTTCTTTAGATGGGAGCGTTTTCCAACATCAGTATTGGGTTGTCATGTTCATTAAGTTGTGGGAAGCAAAAATTGTGATTAAACTTGGATAAATTGTGCAGTTTTAGGTGAGAGTAGTGTGCTGATGTATGTCATCTTTTTAATAACAATAGTTAGT
Source organism: Lophius piscatorius (assembly GCA_009660295.1). Lineage (NCBI taxonomy): Eukaryota > Metazoa > Chordata > Actinopteri > Lophiiformes > Lophiidae > Lophius > Lophius piscatorius. The sequence continues at coordinate 30,741 of VRLP01002625.1, read as the reverse complement.
TTAATATTGGACGCCGGTCTCACAGAAAAATCTAGCATTGTCAACAGCAAAATAAATAACAAAAACTAGGTAGAACAAGCCTTGTTTATTCTCCGAACTATTTAAGACAGAATAGTTCCATCTCCCTGCTCCTCAGATTCAAAGCTGGGTGCTGCAGAGGTGTGGACGTCTCGACAGGCCCTACAGGACCTCTACCAGAAGATGCTGGTAACAGACCTTGAGTACGCCCTTGACAAGAAGGTGGAGCAGGACCTGTAAGCTGCTCTTTGCCAGAGCCTCTTTAACAATGAAACCTGTTTGGCACTGGTTTTGAATCCCAGTAATGCTGTTCTCTGTGTTGCTTCTAGGTGGAATCACGCTTTCAAGAACCAGATCACTACACTGCAGAGCCAAGCCAAAAACCGAGCTAACCCCAACCGCAGCGAGGTCCAGGCAAACCTATCGCTGTTCCTGGAGGCCGCAAGTGGCTTCTACACACAGGTAAGATTCTAGGAGGTCCTGGCTCTGGATTGTATTCTTAGCCGAGAAGTTTACCTTGGTCTAAAGGGAATAACCTGAACATGCTATGTGGTTACTGCTGCTGGGGTCATTGGGATGGCTCTTGGAGAAATCCTGTTGATTTCTCTCCTTAAATGAGTTATAGGTGAATTTAGGAGGATGTTTTTTTCGCAGTTTTTTTTTGCAGTTGCAAAGCTGATACTCATGGAACTGAAGCCTTCTTCCTCAAGTAGCCTCCATATTACGCCTTGAGATACTGAAGCATTTTAGACGTGGTTAAAAGGTGAAAACAAAGTCTGGAAACAGGAAAAATATTCCATTGACTAAATTTACTTAATCTACAGTAGAGGATGGAATCACATTTATAATTGGATTAGAGTGGTTCTGGATGGAGGTAAGCAGAAGATAAGGGTGTTCAACGTACTCGGCTACCAAGTCAACAAAAATGTTTGCCATTAAATGATTCCACTCCTTAGGGTGGTTTGTTTGTCAGCGGTATCACACATAAACCACTGGACGGATTTCTACCAAACATTGTAGAATGTCCCTTGATTCCATCAGGAAATCAGGATCCATATGGATCAGACAATTTCAACATTTCCAGAAGGAGGTTTTTCTTCTTCATATTTTCTTCCCAAATGATGCGAAAATGTGTGAACTCAGTTCCCCTAAGCTTTGTGGAGGGGAGGGTCAGAGGTCAGGCGGGCAAAACAGACTGAGGGATGAGGGATTATCTGTCCGTCTCGATGTGTGGCTTTCTTTCTCTTTGACTTTCAGTCTCTCCTTCTTTGTTTCTGATTCTACATTAAGTATCCTAATTTATCCTACCCATGACAGGTAACCTGATAGTTAATGTCCTGTCAGTGGTTCTGATGGTAGGCTGGGTAAAATCGACTGGACCAATCACAGAGGTTGAAAAGACGGACAGGAAGTAGAACATGACTCACCATGTGAGATTTTTTAACTCTGGGTTGACCTCTACCTCTTGTCTCCAGCTGCTGCAGGAACTGTGTACCGTGTTCAACGTAGACCTACCCAGTCGCGTCAAGTCATCTCAGCTCGGCATCATCAGCAATAAACAGAGCAGCTCTGGCGCCATTGTCACGCCACAGCCCAGCTCCTGCTCCTATATCTGCCAGCACTGCCTCGTCCACCTCGGGGACATCGGTCAGAACTCATCCCAGCTTAAGTGTCCTCAGACGTCATGTGGACCGGTTCTCACCTCCCTCTTTCTGTGTTTCAGCGCGGTACCGGAACCAGACCAGCCAGGCAGAGTCATACTATCGACATGCAGCTCAACTCGTCCCATCAAACGGTGAGCGCCACAGACTGGCAGTTCTCCTTGAGCTTTGGTTTAATTGAGATCTGAACCCGGCTACCAGCTTCTCCTCATCTTCTAATGTTTATGCTGAGGTCAGCGGCAGTTTCATGAGCAGCAGCCATATTTGTTGTTTTATGCTCCTCTGTGCCTCCTGCAGGTCAGCCGTACAACCAGCTGGCCATCTTGGCATCTTCTAAAGGAGAACACCTCACCACTATCTTCTACTACTGCCGCAGCATTGCAGTCAAGTTCCCCTTCCCAGCAGCCTCCACTAACCTGCAGAAAGCGCTGTCCAAGGCGCTGGAGAGGTAACACACGAACATAACCTTCTTTTTATTTTTTTTTAAAGATTTTTCTGTTCCGAGAGGTTTTTTTTGACAGTACAGCTGAATATTGACTGGAAACAGAGAGAAAGCGATGGGGAAATGAAAAAGGTGGTATGGAACTTCTGGCCTGTGCTATGAGGAATTGGCACAAGCTGTTGTGTATAAACCAATAAGATGATTGGATGAAAGAGATATAGGCGTGACTCAATATTCTTTCTCCTGGGTTTCAGCCGCGATGAGGTGAAGTCCAAGTGGAGCGTGTCAGATTTCATCAGAGCCTTCATCAAGTTCCACGGTCACGTCTACCTGAGCAAGAATCTGGACAAACTGGCCACTCTGAGGGAGAAGCTAGAGGAACAGTTTTTGGTACACCCTAAACGTCCAGTTCATCCCTCTCTTTGGGTGTGGTTTAAAGTTCTCTGACATCATGATTTGTGTTTCCACAGCGGTTGATCCTGCAGAAAGCCTTCAGCTCTCAGCAGCTGGTCCACATCACCGTAATTAACCTGTTTGAGCTGCACCACCTCCGAGAACTGACGGCTGATTGCGGCGAGCAGAATTACAGCAGCGAGCAGGAGATGAGCTGGTGCCAGCAGCTCGGCCTCTTCAGTAAGAACCACAAACACCTCACCCACGGTTCCTTCTGTTTTTGTTTTAATCTCAGATTAAATATCTAAATCATCATTTTACTTACTGGACAAAAAGGCTCCACCCATTTAGAGACAATATCCTAACCGACCAAAAAACATCTGATGTTGGGATCTCCAGGCAGACACCAAAAAGTTTACCCTTAATTGGAGCCAAATAGAGACAAAGGTGCAGCATAGAGAAAAATGGAGGTCTGTCATTATATCTGAAAGATGGTGAACAGGATCTTCCATCTTTCAAAATTCATAATCTTTGCACAAATCAAAGTAGGTCTTGCAACAACATTTTCAATATCTTCCTTATAGTCTTAAGACTATATATAAGTCTATAAGACTTCAACCTTAAAATGTTAAAAGTTCTCTCTAGACTCTAGAACATTAACTCTAGAGTCTAGAGTTAATGTTCAGTTTGTCCCTTCTAGGCTTCTGTACAAACTTAAAATGAAGTTTAATGATCCAACACACTTGAGTCTGAGATACGCACAGAGGGAGAAGATGCTTTATCGCAGCACTGTACGACCACACAGTTAGCCGATTGATGATCACTGGTTGGTCATGATTTTTGACTTCCTTTCCTAGTGTCCTTTCTGGGCATCATGTTCAGTCGGGTCCTGCTCAACAAGAACCGAGGCGAGGAGATAATGGGGGAGTGTCCTCTGCCGGCAATCAAGGTCTCTTTGGACTGGCTCAGGCTGAGACCCGGCGTCTTCCACGAGGCAGCCATCCAGCAGAGGCAACAGTGTGTATCTTCATCAGCACTGAGATCTGTGACTGTTGTTGGATTACCTCTGACCTTTGACCCCTCTTCCTATCTGTCTGTCAGTATCTGGCCCTGGTTGGTCTCCATCCTCAACAGCTTCCAGCCCAAAGAGGATGATGTGTCTTGCTCCTCAGGTGAGAGGCTGCTGTTGATGATTCCTTTGTGGTCATGTGAGGCTGAACAGTGGTGCACTTATTGTGTTTGTAAGTGGTTTGTTTTCGTTTTTTTGTCAATAAAGCTGTGTTTGTCTCTTCTCAGTGACGCCTCTACCTGAAGAGTTTGAGCTGCAGGGGTTCTTGGCGCTCCGGCCCGCTCTCAGGTATTGCTCTTCGTTGACAATAGACATGACAGTTCAGTCCTGGTGGGTGGACTGCTGACAGTAGTTGTGTCTGTTTCAGGACTCTGGACTTCACCAAAGGTCACCAGGGCATCCTGGTGGACAGAGACGGCTTGCCGGTCCACTCACGACACCAGAGACTCATCAGTCTGGGCAAATGGGTGGCCGACAACCAACCAGGGTGAGCATTCATCTGCTGATGATCAGAGGTTTATTATTGAACATGCAGTCAGGAGCGTAAAGGGACAGTTTGCTCAAATATAAATGCATGTTTGTTTTGGAATATAAGCTCAGTAATTAACATTTACTGCTTATATGTAATGGAGACCGAAAACATTTTTGAACACACAGAACAGGCACACCAGGCCTACCTTGGAAAGACTGGGTAATAGAGGCGAATACCATGAAATATATCTAGCCGTGAGTTCATGCTGCAAACTATAACCATTAGGTGGAAAACAACCCAATCCCCCTCACCTGAAGACTGGATCGACATAGTTTATCAAATAAACTTCATGGAAAAGTTGACATATTCCCTTTGAGTTCAACAAGATAAGTTCACTGATTTAAAGGCTAAGTGGATGGTCTTTATCTGACCCCTAAACATAACTTTAGAACTTCCTCCACTGGTTTTTCTTATGATGCTGTACAAAGTTCCACTGTTCTTCGGTACCAGAATCTGAATCCTAACAATCATGGAATGGGAACAAAATGTTTTCGTTTTTTCTCTTACGTACGGAAGTGAAATTTAATATTTGTATTCCTCATCTACAGCATCATCATTAATATTTGATAATCCTTTTAGTGTTTTTTTTCTCGCATGAGCCAATTGATTGACTTAATGTGTAAATTGGTCAAAGGACCAATAGGGATGACAGTTGTATCCTAGTTAGTTTAAGTCCACGATCTGTGCACACAGGAGAGGGTTCATGTATATAAGGCAAAATTGTTTATAAGTGTTCCTTGTAATCCTTTTTTTGCTACCAATTAAACCAAAAAAAAGAAAAGAAAAAAAGGTGTCAGTGAATACAATGACTGAGCTTGTGGCTCTGGCAGTGACAGCGGTTTTGTTGGCAATTTGGGAACTAATAGAATATTAGACGGGTAGTTTTAATATAATGGCTGATTGTGTGTAGTCTCAGGTGGGTGTAGCTAGTCCCAGGGGGTACTTGGCTTAATAATATAATAGAAACAGTTCTCATGCTGATATCATGAGTTCTGATAATGATGTCATGAAAATAAGATTTTCCTAACTTGACATCACGATCCAACCATTATCATTATTTTTTATATTTATCTTGGATATATATTTATTTTGGCACTACATGAAGAAGTCTGGAGTGACAGAGACATATGTTAAGGTGGTACAGGGTATGCATGAGAGCCTTATGACAGTGGGGAGGTGTAAAGTACAAATGAGGGATGGGTTCAAGCAGGAGGTGGGACTGCATCAAGGATTGGCTCTGAGTCCCCTTTTGCTTGCCATGGTGATGGACAGGTGGGTCACCAGTACACGTTCTCTCCCCTCCTTGCAGGCTGATCCATTGCCATGTGAGCGAGGCGGGCCTCCTCGTCTTCATCACTGACATTCCAGAGCAGGCCATTGAGGAGCCACAGGAGAAAGATGCGCCAGTGCTGCAGGAGTCGTCCAACGGCGAGCAGATGCCCAACGACAGCCTGAAGGCGCTGCTCTCGGTGGGGAAGATGCAAAGCTCATGGCCTGATAGCAGTGACCGACCTGTAGTCAACACCTCCAAGGAGAACATCAAACCTCGAGAGCAGAGCCGGGAAGCGGCGCGAACCCATCACCTGAAAGAATGTGGCAAGGAGCGGCGGGACTTCAACAAAGGAAACGGGGCTGCGGGGAAAGGAGAGCTGAAGAGGGACGGGAAGAGGAAGAGCGAGCTGAAAAAATCTACTCACGACAAAAATCCTGATGCTGGAAAACAGGTAGGAACACTTGACCATTTACCTTTTAGTGACGTTATTACTGTTGGCATGAATATTATCTCTCTGGTCCAGGTGAAGGCTCAGACGGAGCTGAGGAAGACACCGGTTTCTGAGGCAAAAAAGACGCCAGTCACTCAAACCCAAACCACCTGCTCCTCCCAGTTCATCCCCATCCATCATCACGGAGCCTTCCCACCTCTTCCCAGCAGGCCCGGTACTGTACACAAGCACTTTTCTTTTTATATACCTTATTGAAGAATATTTTTAATACAAACTTTATTGTACAAACGTTACAAACAAATGTCATTAAAATAAGGGAGTAGACATAAATCATTTTAAAATAAAGATAAAGAAGACGGATAAGTAAATACAAACAATAAACAATGAGGCTTTTCAAGAACTTTAGTTGATCATTAGGATTTCAAAAGTTTTGCATGATTAAATTCTTTTGGCCATTTCTTTTATTATGGGTGTTGAACTTTAATTGTGTTTGGCAATACATTTTCATATCTGTTTGTTTAAAATTAGAACAAAATGTTTTTTTTAACTTTGTGGATATAAACTTTGGCTAAAATAATAAGCAGATTGAATCTGTCCATCTTGGCATCTGTCATTACTAGAGATTTTAGGATAGTTGAATATTATATTAGATCTTTTTCTTTCATAAAAGTGTGACACATGTCCACACGGACTAAGCACATGTAACCAAAAATAAATAAACATGTATGCATTGAATATAATCATGTAAACAATAAGTGAAAACATGTCCAAATTGAATAAATACATGTAAACAATAAAACACATTTCCACAGTGAAAAAATACATGTAAACAACAAATAAAAACATTCTCGAAAATGGAAATTCCATGAACAGTAATGTTTTTGGCTGAACTACATTCACTGTCAGTCACTGTTTTCATGACAACATAACAGACAGATGACCATCCTGTCAATTCTCAGGTTGAGGTAGATTAGAGGCTGTTATTGCATGTTGCTGCCCTCTGCTGGTTGTTGTGAACGTACCCTTCCTAAGCCTCTATTCTTGATTGGTTCTTTGCAGGCTTCCCTCCGTCTGCCTATGTCATCCCTCCTGCAGTGGCCTTTTCAGGCCTTCAGGTGAGTCCGGGCTTCACCTTCTCCCCTGGAGTGTCCGTCCCCGGACCTTTCCTCCAGCCTGGCGTCCACACCCAGGCAGGCACCCAGGCCGGGAAGCCGTCTCACATTCCCTACAGTCAGCAGAGACCCTCTGGTCCTGGTCTGGGTCCGGGGCCGGGATCCTCTGGCCAGGGCCCGGGACTCATGAACCAGGGTCCATCTCAGGGTCAGCAGGCTCAGATCCAGCCGCCGTCCCAACAGGCATTACAGCAGTCTGTCCAGTTGCAGGTCCAGGCAATGAGCCAGCAGCAGCAGAGTCCCACCAAGCCAGCCCAGCAGGTCGCCATGGGGAAGAGTCCACCTCACCACCCGGGGCTGCAACAGGTCAGTCAGGGACAGAGGTGGGAAGTAAATAAGTACTTAATTACTTAACTTAAATAGGGTTCTAAGGTATGTGTACGGTACTTTGATACTGCTATTCTTTTTTGCTTTTATACTTATTTGCTTTAATTCTACTATTTAGCTTTAAAATATGTGTTTACTTTTTCACACTACTTTTTACTTGGAAACAAATATACTATAAATTTTTCCTTTTCTGCTTTTTTTCCCCTTTCTTTTAATTTTAAATTACAAATTTTTACTTTCATTTTTTTCACATGTACTTGAGTAAATAAGTTGAGTCAATACTTTTACCGGAGTTAATTTCAATTTCTGTACTTTTGCCACCTCTAGTCAGGGATCAGACCAGCCTGATTGGTAAAAATGTCCCTATGACATCTGCTGTAATGTTCACTCCTGTTTCTACTCCCAGCAGTACATGCAGATGCAGGATCAGCCTGCTCAGATGTGGAACCAGGCTCAGGCTGCTCTGCAGAAGATGTCTCCTATGCAGATGTCCATGAAGCAGCCACAGCAGCAGCAGCAGGCCTTCTACATGGCGGCCCAGGACCCCCTTAAACTGTATGAGCACCAGCTGCAGCCCCCCGCCCAGCAGCAGCTCCCCAACATAGACAAGAAGCTCAAGTACCCCAACGTCAAGATGCAAGAATTCTACTGGGAGCCGCCGTACAGGATGGGGGACAGTCTTAGTGTGATGGCTGACAGGATGAAGAGGCCTCAGCCGGGTGGAATCTGTCCTGAGCAGGACCCTTCCGCTGGAACCAGGGGACCTCCTTTTGAGGTGAGCGGGAGACGGTAAAGGAAGAAGAGGTGGTCCTGTCCTGCTGCTTTTATCCACATCCCTCTTTTTCCTTTCTTTCCTCTAAGTTCTGTTTCCAGGTTCCAATCAAAGATTTCATCTGGCTCTCCTACATACACTGCTCCAAAGAATTTAGGGAACACTCCAATCACATATTAGATCTCGATGAATGAAATATTCCACTGTAATATTGATTGTTTGAGAACAGAATTAGGTAAGAATGGTCAGCGGAACCATGAACCCACGGATTCTAGATTAGACCCAGAATCATAGTGAGGAACTTGTGTGAACTTCATCAGGACAACCCATCTGACTGGACAGATTCAAATCCCAGAATTTTAATTGGTGTTATACTGTGATCCGTTCATTTTTTTTTGAGCAGTTTACATCTCTGTGTCTGGTTAGCCAGCGTCACACATACATCATGGCCTTCCTGTTTGTCATCCAGCAGCTGCCCATGAAGCCGTTCTAGTGACAGCAGCAGTTTGATTCAATCGCTTTTTATCTTTTTGGAGACTTAAAATAAATCCAAGATTGTAAATCTGCTTAGTGGTCATTGGCAATGATGTTATTCGTCACATAGCAGTAAAGTTAGCCCGGAAATTGTAGATTGGAGTCAGGAATTAGTTTGCCCTGGTTCATCAGACTGACGTGTCGAACCAAGCCAGCCGTCGTCTCCTCAGATCTCGGTCTGTGATATTGAACTGATCTGTGTTCAGCTTTCAGGCTTCTGTAGCGTCTAACTCTTCTTCCTCCCACCTCCTGTCTTACTGGCTTGCCTTCTTTCTTTTCTCTCCTCCCTTCCTCCTTCTTGCTTCATCTCTCAGCAGGACAACAAGAGCGCGCCTCTTCTACCTCCTGACCTGTTAAAAACTCTAGCAGAGTTTGAGGAGGAGGAGGAGCTGGTCTTTACTAAGCCTCCTGATTTCTTCCAGGCCTTGGCCGGTCCTCTTAGCACTGCTCCTGGACCAAACATATTTGTATGTAGCCCTGTCTTTCTGCCTCCAACCCGCCCACATGTAGTCCCATCCCGCCTCTCAGACCATCATGTTCAATCTCATCTCTGAGTAGAGCCGTTGTCCTTCACCTCTTCTTGAGTTTTACAGTAACATTGAAGCATTTACCAAGAATTATCTCGAAATTTAGATGATTTTGGCCCCATGATGTAAAATAAAACGAATGATTCTTAACTGGTGTTTAAAGTAACTGGAAGAAAGGTGAGTTTTGAGAAAGTTCCTTAATTCCTGTAATTAAAAAAAAATCTAATTTTGAAATCATTTATTTATAGAAAACGTAAAACTTTTTGTCAATCGTACAGCTTCGATTAAAATGTTTAATTTGCTCCAGAGGAAGTCGTTCTTTTCCTTCAGACAGTGGATTTATATCTGGTTTTGTAACCAACGTTATTCATACACCACCAAATTTAGAAATGACAATAGTGTCATTGGTACAGAATTTAACACAAACTGTGTGTGTTGAAGATCTCATACAGTGCTCTCTGTCCTTCGTCTCTCCAGCTGTCCAACCAGACCCGGATGGAGAGTGGCCCTGAAGTCGTAGGCCAATCGTCTTCTCTCCTGCCGCCCATGTCTGGCTTCCCCATGCAGGTCAGAGTCGCTGTTACAGAACCAAAATATACTAAGAATATGTGTCTCATGTGTTGGTGTATTTGCATAATCTTGCCATAGGCAAATGGACAGGTAAGACCTGAAAATAGAACATTTTCAGCTTTTTGGCTATAGAATACCACCTATCTCCACTGGGGTGGGTGCTTTATGCGCATACTACAATTTATGGCTGTGACATAAACCCAGTGTTTTATTAAAATGTAGCATTGTGCACAGTAGAAAACAAAATACCGAAATATGGTAGACGCCCAATTAGGGGAAGTTGGGAACGACCCTTCAAAACGTCTGCTTACATCTGTTCTGGTCATGGATCCGTTTGAAATGGAGTATTTTTCCAGATAAATTCCTGCTTGTTCCAGACAGACCCTTTTGAGAATTGAAAGAGCCTTTTTCCTATTGTAATTAGTAAGTACGAGCTACCATTTGTCAATACACAAAATAGTTATCTAGCAACAATCTATTTACCATAATGATCTTTTTCTTCAATGGTTCTTATAGGCGAATATTTCTTCCATATGTCTTTCCACTACTTTGACTTTTAATCTGAAAATTCCTCTCTGTTTAGTTTGTCCATTCTAAGATAATGTACAAATATGGAAGAGCACCCACCCCATATGTAGATTTAAAGAACTCATTCTAAATTTAACTTTAAAAAGTTTAATTATTTTCAGCTGACTATAAACTTTTTTAAAATATAGATATAAATTTTACGGACTGAACATTAAAGGCTTTGGTTGAGTTTCCAGGTATGAATGGGTCATTGATCTAATGTCCTCATTTGTTCAGGAGTTCAACCAGAACAGCATCTTCAGTCAGGCCTATGGCAAGAACCTGCCCCCCAGCTGCAAACCCGATGCTCCCATGATGCATCAGGAGCCGTCCCTGTACTCCCTGTTTGAAGTGACCCCCTGGTCTCCCTCCCTCCCTGCAAGCTCAGGTACGTCGCACCTGTCAAAGATGTAGACGCACTGTATTCGAGTCAAGACAAGGTTCTGATGCCAGCTGTATTCTGATTGACAGATCACTCCACACCAGCCAGCCAATCCCCTCACTCATCCAACCCCAGCAGCCTGCCATCCTCGCCCCCCACACACAACCATGGAGCCTTGCCCATCTCTAACTTCGGGCCCATAGGCACTCCGGATAGCCGTGACCGCAGGGTAGTGGACCGCTGGAAGGCTGACAAGACCGGTGAGGGAAGGATGATCTTCGGAAAGGTCCACAATTACAAGGATCAGAGGATACAGAGTGACAGAGTTAAGGGGGGGTTCAGAGGGTCGAGCGATTATTGGGTTCACAGCGCTAGTGTTCTGTCGGGCTCAGAAGGACAGCGGTTGGGGTTCACAATGGTCCAGAAGATTCAGTTCGGGGGTTTATAGGGTCCAAATAGAAAGCATTTAGAAAACTCAGTAGGACAGGGTTTAGGAACATCTGGAGACTGGGGGACTAAATTTTAGAGGGTCCAGAGGGACGAGGTCTCGCAGGTCCAACGGAATAGGGTTGAGGAGAAACATAACTTTGAGTAACTTCTCTCCAATTATTGACTTGTTGTTGGTGTGTTGTGTTTTAGGTACCATCAGCGGGCTTGGTTTGGACTACCTGCCGGCTACAGCCTCCTCTGGACCTTCAGACACCAGCTGGCACCAGACCGTACAAACTGGCAGCTCTTGGACCAATCAAGAGTCTCCGATGGAAGAGTCGTCCTCCACTGTGCTGCTCGACAGCTTCAAGGTCTGCGCTCCCGTCTCTTAATGGATTCATCTTTATTTATATTCATCGTCCTGTTTCTGTTACTTTCACGATACTTCCTGTTTTTTAGCCTTTAGGTTCAGTATTGGACCTGTGGGAAAGGAGAATGAGAATCTTCATGTTGATAATTAAGATTGATTGATAATTGTAGATTTTTAATACCTTACCCGTTTTTCATCCTGTGCAGTCGATCTGGTCAAGCTCCATGATGCAGTCGGGCCCGTCGGCGCTGGAGCAACTCCTCCTGCAGCAGAAGCAGAAGCAGCAGCGAGGTCACAGCGCCATGAACCCGCCTCACTGAATGGCCGGCTATGGCAACGCTTTGTGTCCGGGCGTAAACAGAACCACCACCAGGAGAAGCGGGAGGAAAAAAACACGTTTGAAGAAGACGAGCTCCAAATAAAATGGAAAATTAAACTGGTGAGAAGCGGTGGAGGCTGGGGAGGCGACATGACCCCCCCCCCTCCAAAGGAGGCGGAAACCCCCACCCCCTCGGCTGTCGAGGAGAGGTGACACCCCTCCTGGAACGGAGGGTGCGGGATCTCTTCAACCATAGCGACATGCCATCGCTGGGTTTCCTTCTACCGACGTAAATCTGAACATTGGGGAACATATCCCCCCTCTCACCGTCACAGCGCCCCCCCCACGATTTTGGATGCCACATCATGTGGAAAAAATAAAAAAATAAAGTGACCTCGTGGATGTTGGCGCGGTTCGCCTGTTTTTAGCATCATATTGTGGGAGAGCAAGGACGGTGTGGTGATCGGGTTCATGGGGGGGTGGCCAGGTGAGGCACTGGGGGTCAAAACTTTCTGACATTCATTTTCATTACGGAGGAGGAAGACGGCACTTGTAGTTTAGAAGTGGAATGAAGGACTGAGCAGCCTGGGTCGGTGCAGCTATCATGGATATATAAATAAATATATATTGGCATAGTTGAGCCATGTTCCTTCGCCGTGTCATGAGAAACAGGACAAGACGCTGCTGTGATGCCGGGGATGTAACGCCAACTGGCCAACCTTTTTTAGAGGAGGAGCCTGGCGACTGATGACTTGTTGGAGCCAGTGAGCAAGCGTACAGTGGAGGCGTCCTGTCAGACGTAGGAATGGTTTTAGCGATAGCTCGGAGAGACGCAGATATTAACAAACTGTATTTTGTGATTTGTTAGTAGCAGTTTTAGCTTTGGCGCCCTCTGAGGTGAATGTCTATTAGCTTCCTGCTTGAATATTTTCTCTTCCTCTCCTGTTCTTCCTGTATTTCTTTATGTAATGAAGAAGAGAGTCTGAATATATATATAACCCCGCTTGCTTACGTAACTTGCATTTACAATTTGTTTTTGTTAATGCTCTGCCTTTTTACCAGTTTTAAGCAGCTCACTGTCCCGTTGGTGACCACCGTAGATGTTAGCTCAACGCTAAAACAGGTGTGTACAGGAAGTTGGCTCCGCCCCACCGTTTTCTACCGTTTTCACTGTTTCTAACTTTGCGTCAGAAACCACGACTGCAGAGCCGACCCTTTCAGCAGAGTTTTTATGAATCGTAACGACTGGAAGCCCCCTCAGCTCTGCTTTTGTTTGACCATAACTGAAGCCCCACTTTCAACCAAAAGTTCCAGAAGCTGCAGGACCCAAACCTGCAGCTTCATGGCTACTGCACGATCCAAACGCATCAAATATAGGACACAATGGAAGGGACTACAAGACCTGAACTTAATGACTTTTCGACCCAAAACACATCAACCTAGACACAATGACTGCTGGACTCAAAAATTATCAACACAACATCATCAATTGCAGGACCCAAATGCAGCGACTAACGGCAGCTTTTTGGGTAGTAACGTCTCCCTCGCATCTGAATAATTCATATTTACTTTTCGGCCGTCGGTCATTATCTTCAGTAACGATCAATTTTTTAATTTATTAAATGTCTGACATGTAGAATAAACAAGATTTTGAGTAATCAGAGGACATGAAATGTTAATGACGACACTGATGGACGATCAAACCTGCTGCCTATAACTCTTCTGATCTACTAGTAGCCCTAATCATTTTGTGTTGGTTGACTGTTAGAAGGCCAACTTCGAGGCACTTCAATCAACTAACTAGAGAATTGATTAATTGATTTGCATTTGTTTTGCCCTTAGTTTTGTTTGAATGGTATCAGCCTGAGGTTAAATGCGCTTATTTATTTCTGCTGTGGTGTGTATTGACTTCCTGAAGGTATCTGAGGTGGAAAAGGGCCGAAAGAGTTCTCTTCTTTTTGGGTTTTATTTGAGAAACCAGCCGACCAATCACAAAGCCGCAGTGGGCTCAGCGGAACGTTTTAGGGCGGCTCAGACTGCAGCACTGTAACTTCCTGTCTAGTTTAAACCAGTACGAAGCTGTTTTTCTACCTTCAGCGTTAAAAGAATAAAAGCTTGTTTTTATTTTCCCGTGGCGGAAGTTTTACTGAAGCTGACTTCCATAGAGACGTGTCTATTTTCCGTGTGATTGTGCTTTTCATGTCGCATTTACAAAATGTATTTGAAAAATAATAAAGATGGAATATTAACGAATGTCAGGACGAATTTGGCCACTAGCGTCAAGGATTGACGGGGGTCCAGTTTGACTGCGGGGATCTGAGCAGGTTCAGGTTGTGGACTCGGATCTGTCCACATTCCGGTCTTTAAGACGTTTGGGAGGATTGAGGGCAGCAGGTCCTTGTTGGGACAGGAAACGCCAGGACTGAGCTTTGGCTCATGGGGCTTTTTTGTGTTTCTGTCTTAAAAATGGTGGAATCAGCCTTTTCAATAAAGTAAACTGTGTTCTCCCCGACAACGTGTCCGGTTCATGTTCATTTCACAGGCATCAATCACGACAGATCACATGATCTAGTAGAGCGCGGCGCTACGCCAACTCTGTTTATTCAGAGTAGAAGGCCATTCTAGTGTGGGATGAGGAACACAGCGTTGTCAGCACACAGTCATTCTACCACCAACATTCTGGCACATTTAGCACGTTACAATGTTTTTAACGCCACATTTCTCTCATTTCAGTAACATTTATGAGCACTGCAATTTTAAACTTTACTCAAAATGAATGTTGAGAAATTGCTGATAAACATTATCTATCCAACTGTGTGTGCCACATGGAGAGTCCAACGGGTCCAATCCCACAAAAACTAGAATGACATGGACTTTTTGGTATTTCTATCAAAGAGAATGCAGTAGTTATCAAAGACCTGCATAAATTCATTGTTTTGTTTCATGGTGTTAGTGTAATATAATGATGTTCTAGCCTTTTTTTCTCTTAAAAAAGGACAGAAATATTGGTATTTATTGTGATTCCCCACACATAGAAACAGGTTCTTCCAGGTTTCACCTGTCCATAAACACCATGGCTATGCAAGCACTCAATGCAAGCTATTTTAAGTTTATTTTGGTTTTGTATTTCAGGCGAGGCTTAACTTAAAACAGATATGGGTAGAAAGCAATTTAAAATCCAATTTAAATATCACATGTATGGAGCCCCTCTAGTAAAATTGAAGAAAAAAAAGTATCTCATGGCAACAACTTAACTCATTTCCAAGCTTTATCAAGCCGTAGCCACGAGATAATTATCTTGCGTGATAATGACGCTTTCCCATGCCTTATTAAGTAGTGACCAATAGATAAGTCGTCTCCAAACCTGAAGTCGAGTAACCAAATTTTTTTCCTTCTCTTTAATGTCAACAGAGGTGTGATCAAAAGTGACATTAAATCTCAGTGTGTCAGTGGGTGTGTGTGTGTAATTTCTCACTGACTCGCATCACACGTCCTGGGATTCAACGGTAGATTTGTTTGGGGGTGATTCGGTTTTGTGAGACCCCACTATTACCCCCAGATGACATTGGACCTTGGTGGTCTTTGGGAAATGCTATGTTCTGTGCGTCTAACAGTTGGGTTTTCCCACTTTGAATAATTAACTCCACATCCAGGGCTCTGACTGTTTGTTTAAATCTCCCTTTAAAAATAAATACAAAAAATATGCATATCAGAAAAAGAAATCTGCCAATAAAACAAGTGCAGATTTGCTTGGTGGGACTCCTTGAGATAAGGTGATATTTAGATAATGAAGATCATAAAATCCGCTAAAATCGGATTTTGAATTATACAGTATTTCGCTAATATTAGAAAGTGTGTCGCAGAATAAACCACTAATGCTCAAAAACAGGTATTTTCTTTCTCAAAAGTAGCTTTTTGTTTTTTTGCTACTGTACATATCAACCTTTCCATTTCAGGTGTATTTACTTTATTCTATAATATAGTTTATTCTATATAATAGGTCATTACTGCGGCTGTAATAGTAATCTTAATGTTACAGTTAAACACTGAATCGGACAAATAAGTACTTTTACTTTAATACTTCAAGAACGTTTTCCACACGAAACATACATTCACTTACCTGAGGTATTAAAAGTACCTATCTTACTTGTGGTGGAGTATTAATTCAGTGTGTTAAGAGTACTTCTACTCAAGTAAAGGATCTGAATACTTGATTAACGGTTGGCTGTGAGACCTCTGTTAATTTTCTGTGATTATCAGATCACGTGACTCTCAGAAAGACCAAGACGCTTGTATTTTTTTAGGTGGTTGTCAAGTCCCATCAGTTAAAAACCTCTCTCTTCAAAGAAACCACAGGGGATGATGGGAAAAAAAAGCCTCAAACCACGTTCAGGTGCTGCTGCTTCCTCCCATAGAGAAACAGTTCAACAGTTTTTGTACGACGGTTTCTCATCGTGGATCCCCAAGTCCTCCATCTCTGCGTCTGTCCTGCAGGTAAAAAGCTCCCTGATCAGGATTAAACAATCTTTTTAGTTCTGGAATAAGACTTTGTTGGTTTAAACGTAACTTTTGATGGAGGCAGTAGAAAACCTTCATATTCTCTTTTTTTTTACTTCAGAAAGACGTTTCTGTCTCACAACGCCTGAAATGATTTGGGTTTCAGTTCCACTTGGTGTTTTAGATGCAAGTCCTGTGCTGGATGTAACGTGTAACAACAAGATTAACAAATAGTGACAGAATTCGCTTGATGCAGATGAAGTAATTTCGTTTAAAAGAATGTTCCAGTGTTGCTGGATTTGGTCTCCTTGATTGATGGTTTTTTATCTTCTCCTGTCTGATTTTTACATGTTATATTATACATTTTTATATTAATGTTACAATATTATTATTGTTATCTGTCAATAATGTTGGATTGAATACAGAAGTACCTTATCATATTATCTGCATAACACCAAATAGAACAAAATCCTTAGAAGTTCTTAGGTAAAGGCTAAAGTTTGCATGCTTTGAAACAAAATGTCTCTTAATTAGAACACTGTGGTTCACCCTCGTCAGACTCACTCCTGGAATCTGTTGACTCTCCTGGACCTCCTTCGTCCGTCTCAGCAGATGCTCCCATGATCTCTGGCAATCTATGGGAGACTGAGAGGAAGAAGATCAACAGGTCGTGAGGAGATGTCTTCACCCCTTGTTCACTGGTAAGATGAGATTTTGACATATAATGTAAACTTGATTGCTGCTTTCCCTTCCTGTAAAAAGGTTGAGGATCAATCCAGGTGCATGGGGGTCCACAGAAACTATTGAAAACTAAGTCATATGCACGACAGACCAGTGGGTGGAGGTGATGGAGAAGAGTTTCAGGAGGGATTTTGGCAGAAAGTTCCCAGCGAGAGACGGTAACTCCGAAGGAGGCAGAGTTGGAGGATGAGGAGGTGAAGATGCTGAAGATCAGGATCAGCAACGAACAAAATATGAAAGACGGTGAATGCTGGACCGATTTGCGACAATAATAATGAATTGATTTAGTATCTGTATGATTTAGCACTATCGCAAGTGCTGCACAAAGGGAAAAGAGAATCTCTAGCTCTGGTTTGGATACAATTGACCTCAGCTTGGAAATCTTTCTGAGGTGATGAGGTGAGTCTGAGGTGGTTTGGATCCGTCCAGTGGAGAAATGCTTCATGTGTGGAGGACAATGGTTGACACATTGTCGCGTCTCCCGGTCGCCTGGAGGAGAACACCCACACTGCATAAATAAAGGCCCTAAGCCGGAAACAGCGCCCCCTGTGTTTTCCACGGACTGGTCTGTCTTCTTTCTGTGTTGCTGAGCCTCAGTGATGAGAAAAGTGTTTTTGTACCATCTTTTTTTCACATACACATTCAGTCGTGGCAGAAATGACCGTATGTTGGTCAGAGTGAGGTCCGTACGGCTCCACGGCGCCAACTAGTAAACTTTCAGCAAAAAGCTCTGCGTCGGACTTACTTTCACCTAGAAGTGTTAAATGTGGTACACATGTTTATCAGATCAGTATCTTCCAAACAGTCTCCTACTTTTACAGTCTACACTGAACAGGAGGAGGTCCCTTTGGAAATAAATGTGACATTTTCCGTTGTATTTTGCCGTTTCAAAGCGTTGAACTATAAACGTCTTGTCCTATAATTTTAACCCGATCGCCTTCAAAGTTTAGTGATTAAAATGCAAAAGTTTGATGAAGTTTTGAGTTTTTTGATGAAAGTTGTCTTGATATAGAACACGAAATTGTCATAACTCAAAGGGGAGTGACACGTTTTACGCTGAAATGTAAGGTGTGGAGGATTCTTGAACCTTCATTGATCTTAATCTGTTTCTGTTGGTTCGTGGTTTTAACTGATGAAACCGCCGCTCTGACCCAGAAACATGGGGGAGGGTCATATATCCAGGATTCAGCTGTGACACATCCAAGAACATCCTCCAACGACGCTGCATCATCAAAAAAAAAACCTGTCAGTGTTTTTCACATCTGTATCCAGAGGAGGAAGTAACTAAGTACAGTTACTGTGCTTAAATAGTTTTCAGCTTTCCGTACTTTATTGCTCCGACAGATTTCCTTTTAATCCCTATATTTCACCATGAGCATCAGAACTTTTTACCCCTTACAATTTCTAAACAGGCTTGTTCCCTTTACTAGATTATTTTCATTTTGAGTCATTGTGTGTTCTCTTAATGTCTGGACAAAGTATGTAACAAAACAAACAGACCCATCAGAAGTTTAGTCACTTTACATTTCACTGCAATGCCGCCCTTCACTTTAATACTTTCTTCAAACATTTATTCTACTAGGTTTTACTTTTGCACGGGTCCTATTACTCTAATACATCTTAATCTATCATACTACTATCTCTTACGTTTGGGTCACATGTTGTTGGTAGCAGAAGCAACGAGTTTCTAGGGAACAAGGGAACTATGAGGTTTTTTTTTTCTGAACTGAAGTAACGTTAATTGTCGTGCAGTTTTTTAGGCTATGAAAGGAAGATTGTGAATATAAAAGTGGAGATTAGTGAGACCACACACAGACAGAGAGGAAAAGGAAGTGACGCAACATGAATCATAAAGCGTAAACTTATACGCTCTCTGAGTGCCTTTCTAGCGTATTAAGTGTTTTTGTTGTGCTTCTTGCATTTAGTCATTTATTACTATATCGCCGTGTTTTAAACTTTGACTTATTCTGTAATATTTAAATGTCTTGTCTTGTGTTTGTTTAGAATGAATGTTCCTTTTTCTTCTTGCGTATTTGTCTAATGTTCTGTTACAATAAAGTAATTAAAACTCCATACACGACTATTGTATTTATTGAGTACATTTCCAAGTTTGCAGTTTTTCACTTGGTCTCGATTAAAGACGTTGAATCAATGTTTGTACTTTTACCAGTCATTTTTACTTTAATAAGAATGTACTGTAATAAAACTGTAATTCAACTCGGGTAAGAGTTTTTTATAGTTACAAAGAGGCGGGGCCTATTTCCTGGAGGCTGCTTTATTTAACAGTAGCCTAGAAAGGAGAAACTGGGTCTAAAGAAGACATTTCAGGTTTTTAGATTGAAGTGGCAGAAAGATAATGAAGCAATGTTTCACCCACGAGACCACCAAAGAAGAAGAAGATGATGAATAAGTTATTGCTGGACAACTATTTTTTTCCAAAGAGAAGTGACAATTTGAAATAATCACACTGATTATTTAGTAAAATCATCTATATGAAATCTTGACAGGTGACGGTGGAAAACAGATATGGTATAACTTTTAAAAATGGAACTCTCTATTGAGATGACATCATCACTTGAGAGGATACTGTATGAGATCATAGATGATGACATCATGTTGACACTTGAAGGATTGAGTGGATTCTTGGATAGGGAGGTCTGAGGTAAGTGGTAATCTATTGGTTGTAATCTGTGACTTCACCGTTAGGTGTCATTAAATCCTACAGGATGCACCTTTAACGGTTTCTATAACTTGACTTTTTTTTTTTTACATTAAATGATAAGTAGATAGTCTTATTTAAGAGGTGTAGATGTTTTCTACTCCACATGAAGTTCAGACATCTGTGGGATAGATCGAGGTTCTTCTCTCTGAGGATGGAGTCTAACAAGGACTTTGTTTTCTTCTCGTTTGATTCCGGGCTGGACTGGTTTTAATTTGAGACACAACTTTTGTCAGTCTGAGATGGATTCTGAGATATTGGAGACCAACTAAATACCTCTCATTTTCAGACGGTGTCCGGCTTTACTGGACGATCTCGAGTCCATAGGAGGGTTTCACTTGTTTTGAATTTTGGATTTTAAACTTTACAGACGAGCAGCTGGGTGAGCGAAACAAGTTTAACTTAATTCCTGTTGTCTGTGTCTAATTATGATATGACTCTAAAATATTGGGGACAATAATTGATTGATTTATTGAGAAGATGATCGGTAAAGCGCCTTTTTTCTACGGGTCAGTAAATAATAAAACCATTTATTTATAGAGCAAGTTAATGTTCTTTAAGTGTAGTTTAATCTCAGTCTGAGCTACTTTTTGTTTTAAAAGTGCATTATAAATAAATGTATTATTATTATTTATAGTATTATAGTAAAACTTATACTAAAATTAAATACTAAAACTTGAAATAATTCAGTTTAAAATTTAAAATTAAATGTTCAAATAACAATGTCTAGATGACAAAATTTCAAAGATCGCAATATCAATAATCTGTTCTACGCTGATGACGCTGATGTTTTTGTTGTTGACTTTGTGTTTCATGCTGTGTGAACACTGGAACTGGTTCTAAACTCATTTTTGGAAGTGGAACCAGTTTAACCATTGAAGCCAGAATTATATATATTTATAATTCGTATTATTGATCAGGTGCATTGCCCCCCCAAAAAAGAAGGTAATATTTGCTTCTCACAAAAGAGGACTAGAAGATAAAAGTAGAATTGAAACAGCTGACAGTGATGGAAATAATTGTAATAAAAATGTATAATTATTAATCATAACACTTTAATAAAAGTAAAAACTCTATCCGGCAATATTTAAAAAAACTGGTGTACACTGATTACGCTGCTGTTTTTGTTGTGAGTTTGTGTTCTGGTGTTTCATGCTGTGTGAACATTAGATCTAATTATAAGCTCATCTTTGGAAGTGGAACCATTTTAACCATTGAAACCAGTAAGTAGGATGTATGTAAATGATATATATTTGAATACGTTCTATTCACTATAATCATTTTATACTTTAATGGTTTTAACACAGAACCAGACCAAATGATAAAAAAAAGTTGCATTGAGTTAAAATTTGCTGAAAGAGTGACGCAAATGATTCAACTAACAACACAAAACAGGAAATAATTCACAGAACATTTATATATTACAATAATCGGAAAATTAATGTTTCACTCTTTGTTCTACGCTGATGACGCTGATGTTTTTGTTGTGAGTTTGTGTTCTGGTGTTTCATGCTGTGTGATCATCTTTGGAAGTGGAACCAGTTTAACGATTGAAACCAGTAAGCATATATATAAATATATATATTCATAATTTGTAGTATTGATAAGGAGCTTTGCCCCAAAAAGGTTAATATGTGCTTGTTTTATTCTCTCAAAAAATAACAAGAACATACAAGTAGAACTGAGACAGCTGACAGTGATGGAAATAATTGTTCTAAAATATATATAATGATTAATATTAACACTTAAATAAATGTAAAAAATTCCATCTGACAATATTTAAAAAAAAGAATTGAAATATCAATATCTGTTCTACGCTGATGACGCTGCTGTTTTCGTCGTGAGTTTGTGTTCTGGTGTTTCATGCTGTGTGACTGCTGATGGGGATTTTAAGATAATCTTTGGAATTGGAACCAGTTTAACCATTGAAACCAGTAAGTGGATATATAATCATAATTCATATTATTTATAAGGTGCATCGTCAAAATAAGTAAAACTTACTTGTTTTTTGTCAGTAAAGGGATAAGAAAATAAAAGTAGAATTACGACAGCTGACAGTGATGGAAATAATAGTTATAATAGATAAAATCATTCATTTTAACATTTACTTAGATTTAAAAACGATATCTGATGATATTAAAAAAATGTACATTTCAATATCTGTTGCTACTTTGCTGCTGACGCTGCTGTTTTTGTTGTCCAGAATTTAAAGAGACCATAAAGAAGAACAAGAGAGTCTGTGCTAATCAGGAACATCTAATTTAATGATGAGACATAAGTCATACAATTAAAAATATCCGTTTTTCAGTGTAGTTTGGTCAAAGAAACCCTTAGTTACAAGAAACACATCATAGAAGTCATAATTAATTTACATCTGGAAACATGTTTTAATAAACAAATAATTAAAATTACAAGATGAGATTAAGTATAGAAAAGATGAAAAGTCGCATTGAATGAGTAAGTGTGCTGATAGTGAAATAATTCGTACAAAACGAGTGTATGAAAATATTCCAAAATAAAAATTTCAGCTTCTGTTATATGTTGTTTACGCTCCAGTGTTTGTAGTTGTCCGAAGATTAAAAGAGAGCAATCCGAATAAATACAACAAACAGACAAATGAGAAAAATATGCGCTCAACACTTTATTCTACTTTGTTAATGAGCCAAATGTCATTAAATATAGAAATGTAATTTTAAATAGTAGTTTGGTCTCAGTGTTAGTTTGTGTTGTGGGGTTTTATGCTGTGGGAATAGTGGAGGCAGTTATAAACTCATCTTTGGAAGTGGAACCAGTTTAACAATTGAGACCAGTAAGTAATATATACATATACATGATACACATTTGATTATCTTATATTTATCACATTTAATAGAATTTACTATAGTAATATTTGATACAATTACTTGTTTTCTTCACATAACTCAACCAGGAAAAGATGCAAAAGATGCAAAATATGTAAAGTTGCATCAAGAGGAGCATCCGGCATAAAAGCAATGCCAAGTCAATAAGCAGAACAACAAACGGATTTTCAAACCGGATGGGTTTGGGCTTGGGTTGCCAAATTCTGCAGACGTCTGTGAACTGTGATGAAAGTGATTCGACAAATATATAAAAGAAGGATTTTCACTACTTAAATGTTTAAAAGTAAAAAACATGACAAATGTAAAATTCAAATATGTATATCAACCCTTCTGTGGTTAAAAATGTAAAAAGGAGACCAATCAGTGTAAATACCGTCAATCGATCAACCAAACAAATATCTTCTACACTGTAAAATATTCTGTTTACATACAGCCTTCTATCATTAACATTTAAAAATCTGGCCTTCACCGAAATGAAGATAAAAGTAGAATAATTGATTCTTTACTTGAGTAAAAGTGGAAAAGGTACTGACTCTGAAATATTCTCAAAGTATAAAATGAAAAGGTTTGGTAGATACAATTCTCCTGAACTTAATGCCAGATTAATCTCATTCAATTTTAAAGGCTGCTGTTTTAACTGCAAACACCAAACGTTATCAGGTTTACTGTCAGCGGGAGGTTTGGGCGCCGACTTACAGACAAAAAACAAACAGATATTCCTGACTGGATTGCAGCAGATATCAACCTGCAAACAACCAGAATTAAAAAGTTTAGGTCTTATTGCATCATGACAACAAACTGGTCTAATAATAAATACGTACATAAATTGATTTAATTTTTAATAGAAATACATATGTAAATATGAACTAGCATTCGTGACAAGTACGAAAGATAATAATACAAAACAATAAATAAACCAGACAGTCATTTATCATATTCTAAATATACATTTTATTTTACGCCCTACAAATGTAAACTTATCTAAGCTGACATTGGGCATCAAGCGTCGTTCATCCTGGATGAGTGGCCAGTTCATCACAGGGCCAAGCCAGAGAGACAGACGACCATTCATGCTCATATTCCAACCCACGGGCAATTTAGAGTCACCAATTCCCCTGCATTGCATGTTTTTGGACTGTGGGAGGAAGCCGGGTTACCTGGAGAGAACTTACTGTGCTACCCATATTTTTTAATAAAATAACTAATGTAAAACAAACAAGTAAGTCAGTTATTCAATAATTGAAAAGTTTAAATTATTAAAGATTAAGTATGTTTTTCCTTATAAAGATAATATCAACGCAAGATTAAGTAGATTTAATCTAATAGAACAGTGCTGTTTGCAGATGATGTGATTGTGTTCAAGGCATTGTTGTTGAGAGCAGGAACACAGTGTGACTGATTCTGGACTAAGAAAACTACTTTTTGGTGAAGGAATCCAGTTGGTTGTTATTTCCAGTGAGTATAATTTAAATTATTTAAGTATCTATTTCAGGACTTCATCCTCAATCATAAAGAATTCATATATTTATTTTATGTATAAATCTGTGTGAATGCCTAAATATTTAACCGCACAAACTTCCCTCTCTGTTATAAAAAATCTTTGTTTGACTGATTTTATTGTACTTTAACCTTATTTTTTACTGCATGAAGATTGGATACTTTAGATAAATCTACACACTAATTTTTTCATGGGGGATTGAATTTGATAATACCTAAAAAAGATACTCATGTAGCCTATCACACTGTGCTGTGTTTTTATAAAATTACCAAAACAACAAAGCAAATGTTGACTTAATTTCATTCAATTACTTCAAATATTAAAGCATAGTTTTGTTTTTCTCATTATCAGAAAATATAGTGATAACAGAACTATAAGTAGATTGAATGTAATTTAGAGTTTTATGTCATATTGCCTTAAATATATGTTTATTTTGCTGATCAGACTAGGCAATGTTTTCATGAAATATCTAATTGAATCATTTCATTCAATAATTCAAATAATTTTTTTTTCTCATTATCAGAAAATGTAGTGATAGCAGAACTATAAGTAGATTGAATGTAACAAAATAGAGCTGTTTGCAGATGATGTGATTGAATTTGTTAAATTCTTGTTGAGGGCAGAAACACAGTGTGACTGATTCTAGCTCCACAAAATTACTTTTTGGTGAAGGCTTGCAGCTAACTGTTGAATCCAGTGAGTACAATTTAAGTTTTTAAAGTATATCAAAGTATTTAAAGAATGCAACACGTTCAGTTTACATCTGCAAAAAACACTGAGAACTTCCATATATTTAGTTTTTGTGTAAATGTATTTGAATGCCTGAATACTAGACACCCCAAAACTCACCTCTCTGTGACCATAGATCTGCTTGACAGATTTATTGTTCTTTTTCCTCTATTGTGTTCCTATTTTTACTTCTTGAAGATTGGATACTTTAGACAAATATACCTATTAATTTCTTTACTTATACATGACCAAATATGCCTAAACAAGACGCTCATGTTGAACAAACTAGGTTGTATTTTCATAAAATAACTTAAAAAGCAAGAGCAAATGTTCACTTTATCTTTCAAATATAAAATAAACAACTAATGACTATGTAGACTTTTTTTCTTCATAAGATAGTATACACCTTTGAAAAAGTAGATTTCATCTAACAAAATACAGCTGTTTGCTGGTGAGTTCTTGTTGAGAGCAGGAACACAGTGTGACTAATAGTGGAAACATAAAACTAACCTTCGGTGAGGGAATACAGTTGACTGTTGAATCCAGTGAGTATGTTTTAAGTTATTAAAGTATCTTTGCCTTATTTAGGCTTGATCCTCAATCATAAAGCATTCATATATTTTGTTTCCGTGTAAATTTGTCTGAATCCCTAAATGTTAAATTTCACCAACGTCCCTATCTGTCATAAAAAATATTTGTTTGGCTGATTTTATTTCACTTGAACCTTATTTTTTACTCCATGAAGATTGGATACTTTTTACAAATATATCCACTCATTTCTTCATTTATACATGAGCCAATAGTACCTAAACGACACGCCCACGATTAACAAACTAGGTTGTATTTTCTTAAAATAACTAAAAAAACAAAAGTAAATGTTTACTTAATCCTTTGAATGTTTAAATAATTAATGTATATGTAGACATTGTTCTGCATTCCAAAGTATGAACCTTTGAAAAAGTAAATTTAATCTAACAAAATAGTGCTGTTTGCTGGTGATACAATTGTATTCACTGAGTTCTTGTTGAGAGCAGGAACACAGTGTGACTAATACTGGAATCGGAAAACTAACATTTGGTGAGGGAATACAGTTGACTGTTGAATCCAGTGAGTATGTTTTAAGTTATTAAAGTATCTTTGCCTTATTTAGGCTTCATCCTCAATCATAAAGCATTCATATATTTAGTTTAAATGTAAATTTGTCTGAAAGCCTAAATGTTATACCGCACAAACTTCCCTCTCTGTGATAAAAAATCTTTGTTTGTCAGATTTTTTTGTACTTAAACCTCATTATTTAACTTCAAGAAGATTGGATGCTTTAGACAAATGTATCCACTAATTTTTCATTGGGAATTGAATTTGATAATACCTACAATATACACTCATGTAGACTATCAAAGTATGTTGTGTTTTTATAAAATAACTAAAAAATAACAAAATTGTTTCATTTAATCATTCAAATTTTGTTCAATAGCAAAAAACAGGTTTGTGTAAAACACATTTATTGCAAATGTGTCTGAATGCCTAAATGTTAAACCCCCCAAATCTTAGGTCTCTGTGACAATGGATCTCTGAAAACTGATTTTATTGTACGTTAACTTTATTTATTTTTAAGCAAATATACTGGATGAAGACTGGTATCCTGAAAAAAATCCACCCACTACTTTATTAATTTAGAGTTTTATGTCATATTGCCTTAAATATATGTTTATTTTGCTGATCAAACTAGGCAATGTTTTCATGAAATATCTAATTGAATCATTTCATTCAATCATTCAATTAATTTTTTTTTTTCATTATCAGAAAATATAGTGATAGCAGAACTATAAGTAGATTGAATGTAACAAAATAGAGCTGTTTGCAGATGATGTGATTGTATTTGTTAAATTCTTGTTGAGGGCAGAAACACAGTGTGACTGATTCTAGCTCCAGAAAATTACTTTTTGGTGAAGGCTTACAGCTAACTGTTGAATCCAGTGAGTATAATTTAAGTTTTTAAAGTATATGAAAGTATCTAAGGAAAGCAAGAAAAACCATTTGCATCTTCAAAAACACAGAGAGCTTTCATATATTTATTTTTTGTGTAAATGTATTTAAATGCCTGAATACTAAACGCCCCAAAACTCACCTCTCTGTTACCATAAACCTGTTTGACCGAATTTAATGTTCTTTTTCCTCATTTGTGCTGCTATTTTTACTGCATGAAGACCAGATCATGAGACAAATGTACCTACTCATTTCTTTATTTATACATGAACCAATGGTACCTAAACGAGACGCTCATGATGGACAAACTATGTTATGTTTTCATAAAATACCTAAAAAAACAAAAGTAACTGTTCACTTAATTTTTCAAATGTTTAAAAGTTAATGACTATGTAAACTTTTTTCCTCATAAGATAGTATACACCTTTGAAAAAGTAGATTTAATCCAACAAAATATAGCTGTTTGCTGGTGATACAATTGTATTCACTGAGTTCTTGTTGAGAGCAGGAACACAGTGTGACTAATACTGCTAACAGTAAACTAACCTTCGGTGAGGGAATACAGTTGACTGTTGAATCCAGTGAGTATGTTTTAAGTTATTAAAGTATCTTTGCCTTATTTAGGCTTGATCCTCAATCATAAAGCATTCATATATTTTGTTTCCGTGTAAATTTGTCTGACTGCCTAAATGTTAAATTTCACCAACGTCCCTATCTGTCATAAAAAATATTTGTTTGGCTAATTTTATTTTACTTCGATCTTATTTTTTACTCCATGAAGATTGGATACTTTTTACAAATGTACCCACTCATTTCTTCATTTATACATGAACCATTAGTACCTAAACGAGACGCCCACGATTAACAAACTAGGTTGTATTTTCTTAAAATAACAAAAAAAACAAAAGTAAATGTTAACATAATCTTTCGAATGTTAAAATAATTAATGTATATGTAGACATTTTCTCCATTGGAAAGTATGAACATTTGAAAAAGTATATTTAATCTAACAAAATAGTGCTGTTTGCTGGTGATACAATTGTATTCACTGAGTTCTTGTTGAGAGCAGGAACACAGTGTGACTAATACTGGAACCAGCAAACTAACCTTCGGTGAGGGAATACAGTTGACTGTTGAATCCAGTGAGTATAATTTAAGTTATTAAAGTATCTTTGCCTTATTTAGGCTTCATCCTCAATCATAAAGCATTCATATATTCAGTTTCCGTGTAAATTTGTCTGAAAGCCTAAATGTTATACCGCACAAACTTCCCTCTCTGTGATAAAAAAATCTTTGTTTGTCAGATTTTATTGTACTTAAACCTCTTTATTTAACTTCAAGAAGATTGGATACTTTAGACAAATGTTTCCACTAATTTTCTCATTGGGAATTGAATTTGATAATACCTACAATATACACTCCTGTAGCCTATCAAAGTATGTTGTGTTTTTATAAAATAACTAAAAAATAACCAAATAGTTTCATTTAATCCTTCAAAAGCTTCATACACTAAAAATACATACATTTATGATTTATAAGAGGATAAAAACCTTGGAATACGTAGACTTAAAGTATAAAACAGGTTTGTGTAAAACACATTTAATGCAAATGTGTCTGAATGTCTAAATGTTAAACCCCCAAATCTTTCGTCTCTGTGAAAATGGATCCCTGATGACTGATTTCATTGTTCTTTAACTTTATTTCTTTTTAAGCAAAGTTACTGGATGAAGACTGGTATCTTGAAAAAAATCCACCCACTACTTTTTTAATTTAGAGTTTTATGTCATATTGCCTTAAATATATGTTTATTTTGCTGATCAAACTAGGCAATGTTTTCATGAAATATCTAATTGAATCCTTTCATTCAATCATTCAAATATTTCAAACATTAAAGCATAGGTGTGGTTTTCTCAATATCAGAAAATATAGTGATAAAAGAACTATGAGTAGATTCAATGTAACAAAATAGAGCTGTTTGCAGATGATGGGATTGTATTTGTTAAATTCTTGTTGAGGGCAGAAACACAGTGTGACTGGTTCTAGCTCCAGAAAATTACTTTTTGGGGAAGGTTTACAGCTAACTGTTGAATACAGTGAGTATAATTTAAGTTTTTAAAGTATATGAAAGTATATACTTTAATTTATACATGAACCAATAGTACCTAAACGAGACGCTCATGATGAACAAACTATGTTATTTACTCATAAAATAACTAGAAAAACAAAAGCAAATATTCACTTGATCTTTCAAATGTTTAAAAATTAATGAATATGTAGCCTTATATATTCTTAGTATAAACCTTTGAAAAAGTAAATTTAATCCAACAAAATAGAGCTGTTTGCAGGTGTTGCAATTGTATTCACTGAGTTCTTGTTGAGAGCAGGAACACAGTGTGACTAATACTGGAAACATGAAACTAACCTTTGGTGAGGGAATACAGTTGACTGTTGAATCCAGTGAGTATAATTTAAGTTATTAAAGTATCTTTGCCTTATTTAGGCTTGATCCTCAATCATAAAGCATTCATATATTCAGTTTCCGTGTAAATTTGTCTGAAAGCCTAAATGTTATACCGCACAAACTTCCCTCTCTGTGATAAAAAAATCTTTGTTTGTCAGATTTTATTGTACTTAAACCTCATTATTTAACTTCAAGAAGATTGGATACTTTAGACAAATGTTTCCACTAATTTTCTCATTGGGAATTGAATTTGATAATACCTACAATATACACTCATGTAGCCTATCAAAGTATGTTGTGTTTTTATAAAATAACTAAAAAATAACCAAATAGTTTCATTTAATCCTTCAAATGCTTCATACATTAAAAATACATACATTTATTATTTATAAGATGATAAAAACCTTAGAATACGAAAATTTTATGTATAAAACAGGTTTGTGTAAAACACATTTAATGCAAATGTGTCTGAATGCCTAAATGTTAAACCCCCCAAATCTTTCGTCTCTGTGACAATGGATCTCTGAAAACTGATTTTATTGTACGTTAACTTTATTTCTTTTTAAGCAAATTTACTGGATGAAGACTGGTATCCTGAAAAAAAATCCACCCACTACTTTATTAATTTAGAGTTTTATGTCATATTGCCTTAAATATATGTTTATTTTGCTGATCAAACTAGGCAATGTTTTCATGAAATATCTAATTGATTCATTTCATTCAATCATTCAATACATTTTTTTTTTCATTATCAGAAAATATAGTGATAACAGAACTATAAGTAGATTGAATGTAAATAAATAGAGCTGTTTGCAGATGATGGGATTGTATTTGTTAAATTCTTGTTGAGGGCAGAAACACAGTGTTTGATAATCGTGAAAACCATAGAAAAAGTAGATTTAATCTAACAAGGTGATGCAATTGTATTCACTGAGTTCTTGTTGAGAGCAGGAACACAGTGTGACTAATACTGGAATCGGAAAACTAACATTTGGTGAGGGAATACAGTTGACTGTTGAATCCAGTGAGTATAATTTAAGTTATTAAAGTATCTTTGCCTTATTGAGACTTGATCCTCAATCATAAAGCATTCATATATTTTGTTTATGTGTAAATTTGTCTGAATGCCTAAATGTTCATTTCACCAACGTCCCTATCTGTGATAAAAAAATATTTGTTTGGCTAATTTTATTTTACCTCGACCTTATTTTTTACTCCATGAATATTGGATACTTTTTACAAATGTATCCACACATTTCTTCATTTATACATGAAAAATTAGTACCTAAACGAAACGCCCACGATTAACAAACTAGGTTGTATTTTCTTAAAAAAACTAAAAAACAAAAGTAAATGTTTACTTAATCCTTTGAATGTTTAAATAATTAATGTATATGTAGACATTGTTCTGCATTCCAAAGTATGAACATTTGAAAAAGTA